>JAMBUN010000337.1:0-139915 GCA_030271035.1 Microascus cirrosus | reverse complement strand
GGGGGGGTTCTTGCCAGGTTTCCCCCCCAACTGCCCTCGCGCGGCCAATACTATCTGCTATGATCCCACCTCGGTGAGTGGAATGGGAAAAGTCACCATGCGACATTCAAGGCGGAGTGGACTCGTTATGACACGTGCAAGAGTACGTCTAGTATTGTGTATGTTTACTACGCCTTGTGGGTTTGGAAGCTTCATGACATTGTCTGTTGAAGCCTCGGCCGATCGACTGCGTCCTTCCAAGTCCGGAGCGGGTATCCCGTCTCGAGTGCCGAACCGGCCGCAAGTCTCCCTGCTTTCGGGTGTGGCGAGCTGAGATTTTGCCCCACCATCCATCCTCCGTCAGGCGCCGCCTCTTTGGTGCGACACCCAGCCGTGTTCCTGCCTAGGCCCGAGATACTTTCTCAGTGGCGGGGGAGGCACGCGACCAGTCACGATGGCAGCTACGCGAGCTAATTCTCACCCCAGCCCAGTCACTTCTTTGTTCTAGATGTGTCCATGGGCCGAGACATGCCCGGTTTGATTTGGCAGGGGTTGGAGCTGCCGGTACCTTGGCGAGCTTCTCGTCATGTGAAGGATCGAGGGAGCGCTGCAAGCGGATAGTAGTATGATTACAGGGGGGAAAGTGAACAGGGGCGCCACGATCGCTGACGGCTGTTCATGCCAAGCGGACCTATCTCTTCGCCTCTCACTTCTACATCGATAAGTTAGATCACCCTGACAGGCCGTTATTAGAAGTCCTCCAAAGAAGCCTAGCGAGAGGACTCTGGGCCATCCGCCAGGAACAGATTTTCCTACCCCGCCCCGTTCAGTGGTTCTGGTGGCGCTGGGCGACCCATGCCCCGCGCAGGTGCATGCTCTCCCATTGCGACACTTCGCTGATCCGTGTCACCCTTGCAATCCGGCCCGGTACCTGTCTGTGTGGCTCGTTAATATTAGTGCGGCTATGCAGGAAGGCAGACGAGAGGGGGCTCCTCGAGGCACGAGACGACTGGAGGGAACTCCAGGGGCCCCTTTAAGAAGGTTCAGCCAGAGCGTTCCCTGTGACCCAGACAAATACGGGAAGTTAGAACCTGAAGGTAACATAAGGGGGAGAGAGAGACCAGTACAGGTGGTTCTTTGCCCTTTTTTTAACATGTCACGGGGTCCCCCGCGCGCACCGTAGCAGAAGATCCGCTCCGCCCCACGTACAGAACATGGCGTCCCCCGCCGAACTGAGCTGACGCCTGTCTGCATTCCAGGTTGCCACCAGCCCACTGAGCCGGACGGCTCGGCCTTCCAGCATAGCGTCCCAACATCATTTTCGCGCCCGTCAAAATCCTCCTGCACCACCTGCAACCCCCTCCACAATCCCATTAGGCCCCCTCCTGGTCAAGGGCTGATTGGTAACGGCGAGCAAAAATATTCCGCTCAGAAAACCCTGGCGGCTATCTCAAGCTCCAACCTCGAAACTACGCCGTTTTTTTCACTTGACCGAAGCAATCATCCCGCGCCAAACAAATCCCACGGCCAAGCCCTCTCTCCCTCAACACCAAAACCCAACCTCAACCTGCGCCAAAGGTCCACGCCCGCCCAAACTTCGCCCCTCCGCTTGCGACCAACCGCCGGGGCCGTTGAAAATTTTCCACAGCAACAACACCCCCCCTCCATCTTCCTTCCAACCTCAGCCTTAGGATTTACGTCGAGCTCCCGACTACCCCTCCTCCCCCCTCCCCTCGCCCTTTCTCCACAGACCCAGGTGTTTTGACCTCACGTCGGTAGCCATTGCTGCCGCCCGACCTCTCCTTCCATCATGGGTCAGACCCTTTCTGAGCCCGTTGTCGAGAAGGTGAGTTCCGCCCGTCCCTCCCCAATTGGCCGTGAACCCCTCGTCATCTTCCCGATGTCGCCCCTCGTCCACCCAGCCGCCCGGGACATCACCATACCGGAGGCTCATCGCGCGGTTCGACCTGCCCTCGATCATCTGTTCTCTTGTCGCCTTCTTTTCCTGTCTTGGGAGATGGACACCAGGAATCTGATTGTCCACTATGTGCCCGCTCCTCCCCGCACGTCATTCGAGTTCCTCCCTCCCTACCCCACCCCCGCGTCCATGCACCGGAGAAGAGCCCACGCGATACGCCACGAAACGAAACGAAACGGGAAATTTCACAGCTCCTCTCAAAAGATCCGAGAAACTGACCCGTTGCGTTTCGTGTTTCTAGACATCGGCGGCCGGTGACGATGATCGCCTCATCTATGGAGTGTCGGCTATGCAGGGCTGGCGGATTAGCATGGAAGACGCCCACACAACCGTACTCGACCTACTAGCCGTCGCCGAGCAGGACTCCAAGGCGCACGCCTCGAAATTGTCCTTCTTTGGAGTCTTCGACGGGCATGGCGGCGATAAGGTGGCGCTATTCGCCGGCGAGAACATCCACCGCATCGTCGCGAAGCAGGATGCCTTCAAGGCTGGAAACTACGAGCAGGCGCTGAAGGACGGATTCCTAGCTACAGATCGCGCTATTCTGAACGGTATATTTACGGATATCGTCCCTGGTGCCACTTTCTTACCTCGTCGAGGCTGCCGGTCCTTCCGGCGTCGCACTTGGGGGAGTGGCATCTCTTCCAGTGCTAGAAAGAGAAACCTAACAATTTCGTCACATAGACCCTAAGTACGAGGAGGAGGTTTCCGGCTGCACCGCTTGCGTGGGATTGATCTCCAACGACAAGGTCTACGTCGTTAGTTCTACTTCCTTGAGAGCCCGCTAACTACATGGGCTTCTTCCGTTGTTCGAAGAGCGCCTCGACTGATGACCGCGTACGATAGGCCAACGCCGGAGACTCGAGGGGTGTGATTGGCATCAAGGGACGCGCGAAGCCACTGTCGCAAGATCACAAGCCGCAGCTAGAAGGTACGATGAACCATGCCCTACGCGAGACATCCCGGCATTTTCAGTTCGCCTAGAGTCGTCTTGCGCGACTTGCGTAGCCTGCCCGCGTATTCGACGCTTGGTCCACTGACTTGCCTTATAGCTGAGAAGAACCGTATCAACGCCGCGGGAGGCTTCGTCGATTTCGGCCGAGTCAACGGCAACCTAGCCCTCTCTAGAGCCATTGGAGACTTTGAGTTCAAGAAGAGCGCCGAGCTCGCGCCGGAGGCGCAGATCGTGACGGCTTTCCCTGACGTCGAGACCCACGACCTAACCGACGACGACGAGTTCCTTGTTCTCGCCTGTGACGGTAAGTCTCCGCCCTAGCATCCCGCAACGGCAAAAGCGGAGGCTAACGGCATGTCAAGGCATCTGGGACTGCCAATCATCCCAGGCTGTCATCGAGTTCGTCCGCCGGGGCATTGCAGCGAAACAAGATCTGGACAAGATCTGCGAGAACATGATGGACAACTGCCTCGCTTCCAACTCGGAGACGGGCGGCGTCGGCTGTGACAACATGACGATGATCATCGTCGCGTTCCTTCGGGGTCGGACCAAGGAGGAGTGGTACGAGGAGATTGCCCGGCGGGTGGCCAACGGAGACGGACCCTGCGCTCCTCCCGAATATGGTACGAGTGTTTCCGACGAGCAGGCTTGACCTCCCTGTGTTTTTATACCCCCCTGCGTGTTCTGCGTTGAATGCCCTTCTTGAAAATTTATTCGGCCATTTCCCCTGTCTTGTTTCCATTTGGGCATGTGTAGGTCGCCGGTTGGCCGAGGGGGAATGTCATAAGAACATACCCAAAGCGAGATCAAGAAATGATGCCTTTAAGAACCAGACTTGACTAATGCGTTTCCTTCTTAACCCCTCCTCCAGCTGAATTCCGTGGGCCCGGCGTTCACCACAACTTCGATGACAGTGACGACCACGCGGACCCGAGCGCGTCGTTCCCGGACCCGCAGCGGAACCAGCCGATCGGGCTGTCCGGGTACAGCGGGCGGATCATCTTCCTCGGCGACGGCACCGAGGTGGTGACGAACTCGTCGCCCGACGCAGACATGGTGGACGTGACGGACGAGGACAAGGACCTTGAGTCGCAGGTCAGCAAGGGGGAGAAGAAGGAAGAGGCCGAAGGGGAGAAGAAGGAAGGGGCCGAGGGGGAGAAGAAGGACGGCGGAGAAGAGGAAGAGGCGAAGGATACCCCTAAGGCGGAAGAGAAGGATAAGGATGCGAAGATGGGATAGCCGAACCGATTTCCGTGAGGGAATTAAGGCACAGGCTTGTCAGAAGCATGAATGTTTTTAAGGGGTACATGTGGGCAGCGAAAGGGGGGGATGATGATGATGCGTGTTGGGTTTATCCTGGAACTTGGGTGCTTATAGGCGGAACCGGGGGGAGGGGGCCGGT
Source organism: Microascus cirrosus (assembly GCA_030271035.1). Lineage (NCBI taxonomy): Eukaryota > Fungi > Ascomycota > Sordariomycetes > Microascales > Microascaceae > Microascus > Microascus cirrosus. The sequence continues at coordinate 135,601 of JAMBUN010000337.1, read as the reverse complement.
GTCCTTCGTGTTGCGGGGTTACGGGGCATCTTTTCTTGTGTGTTGTTTTGAAGGTCCTCTTTTTTCTACTGTGGTATACGAAATGATTTTTTTTATATCTGAGACCACGATTTGTGCTCGGTTTTGACTGGTATGGTGCTTGGGGGTTGACGGCGATGGTGCCTTGTGGAGATCGCTGACATTAGGGGGAGGTTACAATGGGGTCCTTGGTCTTGCGCTACCCGTATCCTCGCTTCCTTAAAATACGGAGAGGTGGGTGACCCTAGCAGAGGCATTCGGAGACGTCCGAGATGGGGATGGTCATGGCTGGTCCTTAAAAGGATGATGAATAGTATCCATATACCCCGTTTCCAACTGGTACCTACAAAAGGATCAAGACCTCATAGGGCGGTTCTGCTCCGTGTCCTCGTTACCACTAACCACAACCCGTTCTACAAATCTTTCAAGGACGAGAAGCACTGTCAAAGCCACCAAGATAAACAAGCAATCCGCTCAATTCCAAAGACGCGAGTCTATCAGGTTATGTACAAATGGGTGATTGCGTCCTGAACTCCCCCTTCTTCCAAGGCTCTATATAACGTACAACACGGAACAGAAAGCGGTGTGATATGCCATGATGCCCATCTCTATATGCTGTTGTACACGGGGATATTAAGAGGATCTCCCGACTCTCTCATGTCGCGTCATTCCTTTCCTTCTCTTTAGCTCCCTCCTTTAGTCTAGGCCGGGGCGGATGAGGGGTCATCTGTGGACACGGGTGCTGGGTTTGGAGCTGGTGGTGATCTCGTCGGCCTCCTGGAGGTGGAGGGAGTCAGTTCGGGGAACTCCTTGGCTAAAGAAGAGGGAATGGGCCCTCCTTCTGCCTTGAACGCCCTCGATATGGGCTCCTCCTCACAAGCATCGCCATCCGCGAGGATAATAAGCTGCGGGGAGGCGGTCTCAGCGACAAAGGGACCTCGGGAATCTCCTTGCCGTAGGCGCCTTTTCCGCCAAGCCTCCTCCAAAACCATTCCGCCTTTTTTCAGCTCCTGCCTTTTGTTCTGGTGCTCGCTCCTCTTCCAAAACCTCCTCTCCTGAGGTAGATGATTCCTCAGCAGGCCTCTCGGCTTCAGCGTCAGCTGTTTCCTCTTCCCGCGTACCCGCTCTACCTTGTTCTGAGCCGCCCTCTCCGTCCAACTCCGTCTTCCAGAGTCTCTCCTTCCGGCCTAGCTCCTTTCCCCCCCAAGGCTGGCCGGGCTTGTGCAACGGCCACTCTATCAGAAGCCGCCTCCGCTCCCGAGTTCGCCTTCTTCCCCTCCATTACCGGGACTCTCTTCTCAAACGCCCGCCACTCTTCGCTTGCGTTCTCCAGATCCTCCACTTTACCCCGCTGCTCATGGCCGTTCAGCATAACCTCCCAAGGCAGAAGATCCATCCGGGGATGGCGCCTCGTGTCCTTGAACCACTTCTCGTCCCAATTGTTCACTAGCCCCTCGGACGTGATCGGCACCTTTACCACCTTGGACTCCTCCAGCCCCTTCCTGTGGTGCACAGGAATGTCCAAAAACTCCTCCTCACCCAGCTCCTCTCGGATGGACACGACGTGTGAACCCTTCTTCTTCGATAGGTCTTTCTCCAGCGCATGCAGCCGCTCATCTATCGCCAGCGCCTTTTCAATCATGTCAGCTAGCGGCACAGTGGGTATGAATCCGCCTAGCTGGGAGCGGTACAGAGAAGCGAGCACGGCGCCCTGGCATTCTTCCTGCGCCGGATCGCGCTCCAGCTCGGCGTAAAGGTCAGCCCACAGCTCGACGGGCACGTACCCCGGCAGAGCGGAAAAGTATGCCGGCTCGAGATTTCTACCCCAGCGGAACTTGGGCGTCATTTTGTAGCCCGGCCGGGCGAGTTGGCGCGAAACGCGAAACCGCATAGGGAAGGACGTGGCGTCTTCGAGGCAGGCGTACGCGAACACGACGGCCATGACATTCATGAGCCTCCTCCGCGTCGCGATGGCGTGGATAATGTGGTATATTTGCTCTGTCTTCTTCAGGTGGTACCGGCTCTCTAGGTAACGGAGGGCCGCGAGCGCCGTATCGAAGTCGCGCGTGCGTTCCACCTCGACGAGGAGAGTGGCAAAAGTTGAGATGTTAGGTGCTACCTGGTATTCCCGCTCGAAGTATTTGATAAGATCGAGGCCCAAGCCGTACCGCTCGAAGCGGCCACACACTAGAAGCATCTTGTTGAGCGCCCCTCGGGAGGCCCAGGTGGGGCCGTAGGACTGATCCATCCCACGGCAGAGGCTTGTCGCATCCTTGCCGCTGTCTAGGGCTCGGTAAGTGTCGAACTCCGCGAACCCCTGAACGACGTCCTTGGTGGCTTGTGGGTTATGGAGGAGGCCGATCTTGTCCATCGCCAGTACAATCTGGCGCTTCACTCCCTCGTCGTACATCATATTAAAGAAGAGCACCCATGTCTTGTAGTTAGGGGTGCATCCGTAACTGTCCATGAAGTCGAGAATCTGGTTAAAGTTTGCGAGGTCGCGCGTCTGGACACATCCCAAGAGAAGTTTGTTAAAGACGCTAGTGTCAATTTGGAGGCGGCGCGCCTGTGCCAGCGTAAAAAGACGGCGGGCGTGTGGCAGGAACCTGTAACCCGTTTCCTCCATGCATTCAAGGGCTATCCTGAGAGCGGAGACGCTCAGAGCTCTGGTGTCGACGGGACGCTCAAACGCAACGTATATCAGATCCATGAGAGCCTCGTCGGCGGCACGGACTGAGCCGTAGAGTTCGATGGCCCGGTGGCTCCGCAGCTTCGACTTGCTGAGCGTCCGGATGTAGTCCAAGAACGACCACTTATCCCAAGCCTCAGGGTAAGGGATATCCTCGAAACGACGACTCCAAATATGCGGCCTACCCCTCGTAGGTAACAGGTTGTAAGGGCAGGAACTCATAGTACTCTCGACGACGAGCTTCTTGGCAATATCGGGGTCCCCACGCAGGAGAGGTGCATCGGGGTTGAAGGGATCCGGGCGGAATATCCATGCACGCTCGCACATGCCCTTTATTATGTCGGTAGCCTCTTGAATGGCGACGTCATCGCCACTCAGAAGCAAGGTCAAGCGGTCACCCTTCTCAATTCCCTGGTAAAGCTCAATCCCGCACGTCGTCCGTTCGGTTATGTCCCAGATATTCTCGTCAACGTGTTCAGTTAGTGCCTTGAGGTGGATGTGGGGCACAACAATCTTCAGCGCATGTCGCTTCCACTGCGTGGCCCGCTCCGGCGTCCGCCTCCTCAGCTTCCATAGTGTCCCGGCCCATGTCGGCATGAGACTTCCTCTCTTCTTCTTCGCATAGTCCTCCTGCATCATCTGCGCTGTCAGACTCCTATGAAGCGATCGTAGGTTCTGCTCCTTGCCATGATATGTCGGATACTGCATGATCGGCCTCAGTAGTGGTCTGTTCTTCGGCGGACGCAGCCGGCGCCTCGGCTTGTCCCGGGTCCGTCTGTTCTTGTTCGGAATCTGGCTGTAAGTGGGCGAACGCAGCGACTTGTCCGGTATCGGGTTGTGCCTGAGCGCCTTCAACCACTCCAGTGTGTTCGGTGCCGTATCGCTCTCGACGGACGGCGTATTGGGCGTACTGTCGGATAGGTCACTCCGCCATCTGGAACCCAGCCCCAGGGCGCCGCAGACAGCACATGATGTGGGCGACAAGGGAGAGCGTGCCACGGCCCCCGGGGTCCAGAGACGGCGCCTCCATTGTGCCTGAATTCCCGTGAGCATGGACTAGACCCGGCGCATGCTTTACCAGTGGCGACGTGTCGTGGATCATCGGAGGGGGCACTCGTGACGCGGTTGCGAGAAAAATGGCGAGGCGGCGATGGCAACGGGGAGACAGCCGCGGATTGAAGAAGGATGGAGCTTTGAGAATTTCCAAAGACCTGTCTGATTGGCCGGTTGGGGAATATGTGGGTCGCATCGGTGGCAGGATAATCCGAAGGCCGGTCAGGAGTACGTCAATAATTCGTGTATGGCGAAAAAAGTACTGAGGCATATGGTAAAAGACGAATGTCGTTCCGAGACCCTCAACAGTAGAGAGGGTTCGGCTCCGCCCCAATGAAGAGGCGAAAATAGGTTTACAGGTATCACACATAATGCTACAATTGGGGCCGTCCCTCCTCTTGCCTCCGCGGTGCTGCCGGCCCACTCTGATCAACGCCCTCCCACCCTTCTCCCCAGGCCTCTCCCATCCCCACCGCGTTCGCCGACTCGCCTGCCTCCACCATACCCTTGATATCACTCCAGTACGCGAGTCTCCTTACCTCCTCATCCGCGCACTTGACCGCGCCTTCAAGATGCGTCTTCCGCTCTTCCAATTCCGCGGTAGTCCCATTCTCCAGCGCCTGTAGCGTCTCGTCGAGCGCGCGAGTGAGGTTTGCCAGCAGCATTTTCCTCGATGCCTGGAATATGAACCTCAGCATGATGTCGTGCATCTTCGGCCCCAGGTTCGCTAGGTCGGTGCCCTGTTCGAGGTAGGTCTTCACCGCGTCGGCCTTCTCGCGGTCTATCCTCGCGCGCCGGAGGACGTAGAGCAGCGTTTCTACATCCTCGATGCGCTGCTTCGAGATGTCGAACCCGGCGTCTGACTCGGTTGTCAACTGGCTTTCCAAGCTCATGCCGCTCCCAGCGCGACTGGTCCCCTGCGTGCCGGCTCGCGAACGGCTCTCTGACGCCGGGAGGATTGAGAAGTAATCCGGGTTGGGCGACAGGGAGACCGTATTCCTAGAACTACCGGCATTCGTCCTTGTCTTGACTCTTTTCCGTATCCATGCACGCCGCCGCACGAAAGAGTTCCACCACCGGGGTCCGTGCCAGGAAAACTTCCGGGCAAACATGAAGGAATATTCCCAGCCGCCCTCGTCAACACCATCCGGTTTATGCAACACCCATTCGGGCCAAGCCCACTCCCACGACGGGTCGGGGACTTGGGCGGTGTAGATGTCCGTGGGGCTCGCCTTATGGTAGGTATTCGTCCACGGCGTGGGGTCGAGGTTGCCTAGGGCTTTGGAGGAGAAGAGCGGCACACCGCAGAGGAAGCCGCCGCGCTCGTTCTCGTATAATACGTCGATCACAGATTCTCCTTCGGAGGTTGAGAGTTTACTCAGGCTATCGCGGGCGTTCGGTTCCGGCACGGCGGCTGGGGTGGCCTCTAGTTCTCACAGTTAGGCTCCAGATCGGTGTAGCAAGGTATAGGTATTTCGTAGGCGAGGGAGCAATGCTTCACTAGATCCTCACCTTGAATCTCTATTGAGGGCGCACGCTTCGGGGAGACCTGCCCCGAATCACGAGGCCCGTCCGCCGGCCCTGCACTTTCTGTGCGACCATCTGCCCTCTGTACCCCCTTTCCCTTTCTAGAGTTTGTAGATAGGCTATCGCGCAGTTTGTCTTTGGAGGAGTGAGGTGATCCCTCTTCCTCATTGATCACGCCATTGGCTGAAACGGGACGCGGACTCGGAGGCGGGCTATCGTGGTCGACGAGGTCAATGACGTGGTCGTAATCGCTGTCTTTCAAGCCGGAGGCACGACGCGAGGACTTCAGCCTGGGCATTTCAGCTATCTGAGCAACGCGGCATGACTGATGCGACGCGGGGTTATAAACGATTAAAGTGGAGGCCTAGGCTTTTGAGGGTCAAGAAAAGCGAAGCAGAAGTAGCGGAGGTAGGGAATGCGACAAGCAGAAATGGGGAGCCAAGTGACCAGAGGGTCGTCGCGCCCCGTGCTATATAGGTCAAAGAAGCTAAAAAGGCGGGGTATCCGAATAAAGAGAGAGAAGACAAAAGAAGAAGAAAAGGTCCAAGGACGAAGAAAGAGGGTTGAGACGGAAAGATCGTGATTGAGTAGAAGCGGAGAAGAGCGGACGATTGCCAGCTGAGTTAGGTCGTGGGGCGAAAGCAGGGGATCATGAATGGAGTGACGTCGCTGCAGGAGGCTCTTGTCCAGCTTTTGCCGCCGAGCTCGGGTGCCAAGCACAGGGCAGCACGGCCCAGGCAGTTGCATTTCACAAGCGGCCTCCAGCGCGGAGGTTCAGTGCCATGGTAATTAAAGCGGACACGTTACTAGGTCCTCCATATTACGAAGTCCTTTCAACTGCGCAACGAACTGGAAAGGGTCCAATTCTGCCTTCACTAGTACAGTAGATGTTTCCTCGAAGCTCGTTTCTCCGAATATTATTCTCCGATATTCTTGAAAGAAGGATGGATTATGGAGACCCATTGGCGGGCTCTATTTCCGCCCCGCAGCTGAAACCACTAAAACCGAAGCGGGGCCGATTGCGAGGCGCTGATAGCCCCAGCAAGGTCCGCAGAATCGTCTTCTAGACGTAACGATGTTGAGACGGACGGCGCGATCCCGGCACGTGTCGACTCTATATTAACAAGACGGGCCAAGAGGCTCGGAGTTTTGTAGCTCCGGCCCACTCCGCCTCCGCGCTCTTGTTCAAGAGTCGGAGCAATCTGCTCCGGACCGATGATGTCATACCAACATCGGCGCCGCAAAGTCCCCTCACGACAGCTTTGAATGGGAGGCAATGCATCTGGGCTGATGGCTGATGTCGCGGTATATGTCAAACCTCCCTTATACATGAACCCCTCTTCTCCGGCCCAGAACACGTGGATGTTAGCGTTGACAACTCCCGACGTTGAGTGTCCGATCCTGCACGTGCCCGCGATGAGGTCCTCGGTCAGCGTCCTCCGGGCGCTATAGGACTTACGTCATGCCTCCCTCATGGCACCCTCGCAAGTTCAAACAACCAAAACATGGAATGTTATACGCAGGCAGTGTGACATCAGATCATTGCCCTCCAAAGTCACACAACAGAGGCAGGAGCGTCCGCCCGGTCACCTATCCCAGCCAATGAAAGTGGAATTTCTTAGTTTACGCGTGACATTATAAAGTAGCCCCAATCCCCCCGGCCCCAGGTGTTCAATCTCGAGTACATATGAGTTCACGCATTGTCTTCTCCGAGCATCGAGACTTATTCCCACGCCTGGCCGTGTAATAATATCCACGAGAAGCACATCCCGCCTCCTAGACCAACACGTCAAGATGGCAGCTCGCTCCAAGGCGCCCACCTACTTGGCTGTCGCCGCCGCCGGTGGTGTCGGCTACTACCTCTACAACGCCGGCGGGAGCCCCAGTGCCGCGGCGAAGCAAGCAAAGAGTGCGTTGCTGCCTCCCCATATGCATTAATGTTTCGATGATGTCCGGCGGTTGTCCCGACTAACACTGAGCTTTATTAGTTGACGCGCATCTCGCCTCCGACAACAAGCCCACTTACGGCCGCGAAGCCGGTGCCAAAATAGACAATACAGTAGGTCACTTGCCTCTTTCAACTGCCACCCCTTTCCCTCCTCAATCCTTCTGATAGAAATCTAACCTGAGCAACAGGCCTATGAGGCCGAGAAGAATGCGACCAAAGCAAAGGAGTCGACAGAGTCCTACGTCAAGGACCGCAAGAACGAGCTGCTCCGCGGCATCGACAAAGCGGACGAGAAGATCGAGGAGGGGGCCTCGAAGGCGAAGGGGTGGTTCAGCAGCGGGAAGTGAAGGGATGATATACCAAGCAAGGAAGAGATATATTATGCGGGGGGAGGTCTGTGAGTTGGGGATGGGAGTTTGGAGCAATATATATGCATGTACGTCCATTAACATAGCGGCGAAGGACGCCATTGTCTCTGTGGAGGCTGTGTTTTAATCGTCACAAGTACATTAATCCTGTCCCCGTCAAGACGTGTCGACGCCCGTCTGTAGATGCCTGGCCCCCGTTCACCATGAGATCCCTTCAGCCTATAATCCCAGCTACCGTAAACATCTGAGTTATTGCAGCTCCGCCGCGACAAGCTTCAAGATCTCCTCCGTCCTCTTCCGCGCGTTCTTTGGGTCCTTCGCTATCCGCTGCCAATGCTCGCCGTGCCTCGGCTCATTGAGGACGCATTTGGAGACGACTTCGCCACGCTTCTCCTGTAGACAAAGATCTGTTAGTACACCAGCTTCGACCGAGTATGACGATCCGAGGGGGAGAGCAGTGGCAGCAAGAGAACATACCTCCGTGCCATGCTGTAGTAGGAACTTGTAATACCACCCCCACGTATCCCCAATATCACTATCCAGCACCAAAGCCTTCTCGAACCACGCCTGAGCCTTGTCCAGCTTCCTTTCCGCCCAGAAGATCCGCGCCACTGCGACGAACAATATCGGGTCCGTGTCTACCTTCTTGATCGCCTCCAGACTCCTCGGCCGCCTTTGCGTCCGCGGCTCGAGGAACCAGATCTGCTCGCTCCACAGCAGTCCGCTCCGCGGCACCTCCTGCAGCGCCTTGGCCATAACGCTGCGCGCCTGGTTCATGTTGCCCGCGCGCCGCTCAACCCGCACGGATTCGCACCAGAGCTCTGCGTTCTTGGGCACCGCGAGGCGCGCACGGTCGAGCACACTGCGTGCCTTGGTCACGGAGCCAGACGCCTCTTCAAGACGCGAGTACAGGAGCCACAAAGGAACGGATTTGGGCACGGCCTTCACTCCCGTAGAGTACGCCTCGCGAGCCTGCGGCGTCATCCCCATGTCCTCGTACAGCTGCCCTTTGAGCATCCACAGTTTCGGGGCACCGGGGAAGTGCTGTAATGCGCGAAGCACGAGGTCCAGCGCCGCCTGCGTATCGCCCAGTGTGCGCTCGAACACCACGCTTTTGGTCCACACGCGGTCCGTGGGCGCCTGGTCCCGCGCGAGCTCGAGCAGCTTCCGCGCCTCGCCCACCTGGTCGTTCTCCGCCTCGAGCTTCACCGCTGCAAGCCAGATGTCCTCGTTATTGGGGTTCTGTTTGAAGGCCCGTGCAAGGACGTGCCGCGCCGAGTTGATCTCGCCCGCCTGCCACTTCTCCTTCGCTAGCATCATCCAGAGGACCTCGCTCTTCGGGCACGCTTCGACGGCCTTCTCCAGGACGTCCCAGAGGGACTGTTTCGCACCGTGGTGGCGTTCCAGGTCCGCGGCCTCCATCCACAGCGTCTTGCTGTTGACGAAAACCCGCAGCGCGTAGGAGTATATGGCGCGAGCGGTTTCGTACATACCGCGGGCGATGCTCGACTTGGCGTCCTTCATCCAGGTATCCTTCCGGTCGTCATCCTCATCGAGGCCCCACCCTAGCGTTTCGCGAATGATATTCCCGCACGTTATGATGGCGCCTTCTTTCTCACACTTCTCCGCTTCGGTGATCCAGTCTTCGCGTTTGGGCATTGCAGATTCCTTCGCCAGAATCTGCACAGCACGTTTCATGACGTTGACCTTGGTTCCCGCGCCTAGTTGCTCCTGTAGGCGAGCGGCTGCGATCCAGATTTCGTGGGACGTAGGAACGGCCTTCCGCGCCTTGTTGAGCACCTTCTGGGCGTTCTCGGGAGTCTCCAAGCGGGCGAGGGCGAGCCATAGGTCAACAGATAAGGGGATAAGTTCCGTCGCCTTGGCTAAGAGGATTTTCGCGTTGTCCTGGTCCTCTTCCAGATTCACAGCTTCTTTCCACAACACCTCAGATTCAGGAAGGTGGTCAAGCGCCTGCCGGATCACCCTCTTCTTGGCGCTCGGTAGCGACTCGAGTTTCATCGCCTCGACCCAGAGTCTCACTGACCTGCCATTGTGCTTGATCGCTTCCGCGGCAATAATCTTAGCGTTCTGTCCCTCGTTGAGGCGGATGTTCTCCAACCACACATCCTCGCTCTTCGGCCGGTTCTTACACCCCTCCGAGATAACTTTCCGCGCGGTCACGATCTTGCCCGCGAGCTCCTCAAGACGCGCGGCGGCGATCCAGCCGAGAGGGTTGTTGGGGTTGGTCTTGATGACAGACTGTAGCAGCTCCCGGACTCGGTTAATGTCGCCGACCTGTCCCGGCATCTCATTGAGCGCCTGCTTGTTCAGACTCGTGATATAGCCCTGAGGGTCGATGCTCGTAGACGTGCCGGTGCTCGCTTCGCCCCCGTTCTGCGATGCCTGGTCCAGCCTGACCTTGAGCACCTTGTCTCGCGCCGCTCCAATTTTGGCAAAATTCGTCATCGTGCCGTCGGCACCGTCCGTCCTCGTCGCTGTCCCGTCATCTCCCACAGTCGTCGACATCTCCGTCGATTCGTTCGCTGCGGCAAGCACGCTGTCGGGCACCGCGTAGAACCGCTGCCGCAGCTGCTGCTTTGCCCTCCTATTCTTCCCTGTGAGGTCGCCTACTTCAGGTAGGCTCGCCCATTCCTCATCCGACACCGTGCCCAGCGCCCTCTTCAGATCCGCGAACTGTGCCTGAATCTTGGGGTTTTTCCTCTCATACTCTTCCCGCTCCGCGGCTTCCCTCTGTTCCCGCTGCGCCTTCCGCCGCCTCGCCATCTTCTCGTCTACCCACTGCCATATCTGATCCGCCTCCTCGTCCTCTTTGTCATATATCCCGCCGGCGAACAGGCCGACCTCGTTATCGGGGTCCTGGAACCTCTCGCTATCGTCGCCTCCCTCATCACCCTCCTTCTTATCTTCACCTCGTAGCGCAGCGGCACGTTTCGCGACCACCTCCTTGATCTGGTCCTCGCTAGGACCCTCCCTCGCAGGACCAAGATCTGATCGTGTCGTGAAGCCTGTTGCACCACGTCCCAACCCGGCGACGTAGTTCTCCGGTGCTGGCTGGTTCAGGAAGTCTCGTCGGCTCGCCATTGTCGTTTGAGCTGAGGTTCCCTCCTTTTGTTTGGTCTATCCACTCCCGCTAGAAACAGTCCTGTCTCGCCGGTATCCTACTCTCCCCGAGCGTTCGGCAGGAAGGGCGTCTCGAGGCCGCGCCACTGGGGAGATCCGAAGCGATGAGCTTTGATATCGCCGAGAAAATCGGGATACGCACTTTTGAATCTCTTGCCACTAGGGACGAGTTCGAGCTGGAGCCCCGGAAACAAACGGATAGTATCGAAAAGTAGAAAAGGTCGACTCGTTGACTCGTCGTTGATCGTCAGAGGCGAGGGGATTTTTAAAGTTGGTGGCCTGGCCGCACGCAGGCAGGCTGTCGCGACAGTCAAAGATCCCGCGTCGAGGTACAGTGTTTTTACAGTATTTCTTTTAATTAAGACGGTATACTTTGCAGTTATGTGACAGCTGGCCGACAATGACAGGGACCATGCTCCTTGCAACTCACACATATAAGGCGGCCAATAGGAGTCTTCAATCACAACTCGAGAGCACCGAAAGTAATATGTAGGCAGACGGTTCTTTTCGTATTAGGCCTTTTTTTGCTTCGCCGACTAGGCATGCAGCCTCTACGTACTACCAACGCTGTCAAACCCTTCCCCTAGCCTCGTTTCGTATCGATGTTGCTGCCTGAAGACCCTCGTGGTTCCTATTCCCCTTTCCCTCCCCGCCTTCACTTAGGACATACGAAGGGATGACGTTAGCCCATCTCGGCGAGGTGAAGAGTCAAAGACCTAGTAACCGCACTGCCCCCCGGGGGCTCACTTAACGTGCAGCCCGCTGATCCTAGCGTCAGAAGCTCCCTCTTTGAAGAAATGACACGAACATCATCTCATTAAAAAAAAAAACACCCCGGGCTAGCCCAAATCGTACCAGAGAAAGGCCGTCCACAGCAATACTCGGGGTCCAAAAGGAAGGAGGATAGTCGGATCTCTCTCACGCACCGAACGAACAAGGTAAAATGGGTATTAAACATAACGTCATGAGTATCTCTGGAGAATCGCAAGAAAACAGAAACAGGGTATTGTGGATAAAACATGTTCTGTGTGACCAAGGGTAAACCGGCCATTTTGTAAATCTTCCTTCCTGCGTAAGGCCGTAGATGGTACGTTGCTTTTCTTCCTCTCGCCCTAATCCATTGATGATATATCTTTCTCTGTTTTCGTCTAGAGGCCTGCGCGCTGTGTTCATCGTTATGCCATGCTATGCTCGCTTGTGATGGGAGACAAAGGAAACTCGTTAGGGACAAAAGAAAGGAACTAGGGTAGATATCGTTTTGACCCTCGCCCAGCGACCCACACTAGTGCCGTAGAAATAGTTGGGTCGAATTGGGCTTCAGAGAAGGATCGTTAGCGGAGTTCGGCTTCACCGTAGTGCGTCCAGAGATAGAGGCGCTTCTGGTTTTCTGACTCAAGGGCAAGCTGTACTTGACTATGCCCTTGATGACCAAATCGAACTCCTCCTTTAAGATGCGGCCCCACCGTTCAGAGCCACCGGCGGTTGTGTTGCCAGGTAGCTGGAGCCTCATACCACCGGTAGATGATGACATTCCCTTGTGGAAGAAAGAGCCTTCGAAGGAGAGTGGGCTATCGAACTCCGTGATCGTTCCGAGTCGCATGTTGGGAGCAGCATCATCGTCCGGCAAGTCAGGCGGAGGATCGTCCGTGATGTGCACGTCTCCGTTATCGCTGTTGTAATGGCCGCCATGATCACCTGGAGGTCCGTTGGGGTATTTCCACCACTCAGAATCTGTCCCAGCGTGGATGGACTTGGCGAAGATTTCCAGGTTCGCATCATCGATGGCAACAACCACGATATTCGGATTGTGGGCCTGAACGGTGAGATCGAACATGAGCTCCGGTTCGCTGGCAATGACATTGTGAATGCCCGTGAGATTGATGTTCGTGAGAGGCTGGGACGTGGCAAACATGAAACTAATGGCGCCCGTGACCACCAGCAGTATCATCATGGTAACGACAAGGCAGGCCGCAAGGCGGTTCAAGTATGAGGGCCCCGACCGGTAGGACTGCGCTTCCAGTTGACGGTGAGACATCTGCCCGCGGCGGCTTCTCGCAGTCCTATACGAGCGCTGACCTGAGCTCGACAACATGAGTGGGGTTCGCTCATCGTCGGCACCGGTCGTATCGTCTAGGTCGTAACTGTTTGCCATAGGCACTGACGGTCTCTTACCGTTAATACCACGAGGATAATGGTTTCTCGGGCTTGGAGGCTGGGATGATTGCCTCGAATTCGCCGTTGAGAATTTCGATCGTGACGCTGAAGGGAACGGCGATTCGTTGTCGAATAACGAAGGGTGGCCACCCCGGCCCCAGCGCCCGAAATGGTGATGGTGCCTTCCGGTTCCCCGCCCGGAACCTGTATTACTCCTGCCAGTGCCTTTCCCCTCCTCCTCCGGTGTGTAGGATTCACCGCCGTTGTTGAGCGTGTTGGCGAACTTCATATTCTTTCTAACAGCCATTGGGGGGGCACCGCTTTCCATTACACTATGAATAGATCTCATGGCTGTCCGATCAGCCTGGCTCATCATCGAAGTGGCGCTAGGAGTTCGCGAATGGAATCGCCTTGGACCGTCCGGCGGGTTAGAGTCATAAACAAACGTTTCCTCCGAGTCGGAGTCATCGGCTTCGTCAACAGCATTGGCGACCTTCGCTTCGAAGATCTCCGCCTTGGACGAGGCTGTTCGGGGACTAGTTAGCAGGTAGCTCATGGGGTAGTAAAATGAGAAGCTTAGGGCTCTGGCGGGCTGAGGTGGCGTGCTGTCGGGACTCCAGCGTCCATGATACCCTGGTCCTTGACCACGAGGTAACGTGGACGACAAATTCACTGACGTTGTTGATCGAGGGGGGAAGGGATAGGGAGGGTGAATGTGGTGAAGGCTCGGGTAGACGTTGTAATTAACTGATATCGAGGGTTGGATCTCACCAGCACCAGGAGGTACCGCCGCTTGTTTGCGGGAGCTCTTCTTTTTCTCCTTCTTCGGTTTAATTGTTTCGGCGCTTGGCCTTGTCTTCAGAGCGCCATTGCCGCCCTGTTGTCCTGTAGGAGCAAGAACGACGTTCGGAACGGATACGACAGTTTCGGTCTCAACAGTCATATTCTGAGTCGATCCCTCGGGCTTCGCCTTGGTTCCCTTCGTAGACATTGAACTCGATTGTCTTGACATCAACGGAGGCGCGACAGGCCCTCCAGCAGGAGTCTTCCTGCCCTCAACATTCATGCTTCCGTTCTCGCTTCCACTCTCCCCTGAGTACAAGCCTGGTCTAGCTCGCAGAGTCTTGGGGTCGACCGCGTAGCTTCCGTCCGACTGCGTCACCAACTCTGAGGCTAGCTTTTCCTTTACTTGCTCCATGGCAGCCTCGGTGACAATCCCGGGTGAGTTCGGCAGGCTCACTTCCTGAACAGTCTCCAACGTGGAGCCGTGGGCCGGAGTTCGCAAGCCAGATTGGAGTTGTATCTCATCCGATTCGCTCTCAGCCATCGAGGCCTGATCGGGAGGAGTAGGCGACGTGGTGGCCGCGCGGAGGGTGTCGAGGCTGGCGCTATCCTGATCGCCACGTCGACTCTGCAGGTGCGATATCGACGGTCTATTGGGCTGTGGGGGGGGGGATCGAAGGCGCGGTGAGACAGGCCATCGAGGAGGGTTGTTGTCTTTCGCCCGCTCCGGAGAAACGGAGGATTTATGGGGCGTGGAGCCCTTCACGTCCGTGTCGTGAGAGCCAGGGGCCAACGTGGGCGTGTTGGCAGTGGATAACGTTCGCGAAGCTTGGGGAAGTCCAGGTCGCGCCTGGCGGGTCGGGCTAGTTTCAGTGCTGTTTCTCCGGGACCGGCTGCGTGTCAACGAAGGCCTTGTCGATGATTGCCGCGTGCGTCGAATCGGAGAGGGCTCCCTAGACCCTAATGGACTCGGCACGAGCGAATTGCTTGCCGACGATTGCCTCGACGAATTCTTCTCGTCTGGAAGAGAGGTGGAAGATGCTGCCGAGGGAGGTTGAGTGGGAGTCCGCGATGTTGGCGCGTTGACGCCGGGTTGGGCGACCTCTGATGTGCTGGTCGTTATGTCCTGCGACCTGACCATGATTGCGGTAGTCGCACGTGGCGGAACAGAACCGGGAACTCGTCGTCAAAAACCATGCCAGTATCTACCAAGCCCGGTTCAGGTTGGATTAACGTGATGTGGCAGAAAAGCCGCAAGTCATGCTGCTTGGATGGGTACGGTTGCGGTAGGAGGCGAACAGGAGATGCGCAGACGGCTTCGCGTAGAGCGCTGATTGGGTCCAGTTTAGAATCTGGGGCACGGCGACGCGGCGTATGGGTGGGATGAGGGTAGTCGAGAAACTCTCCAAAGAACGGTGGCGAGAGATGTGGTGTGGTCGTCCTGCGCGGATACGCTGTAGGGCTCGGAACTTGATGTTTGTTGTTTCTGCGTCCTAGTCGCACGCCGGGGCGGGATAGGCAAAGCCGCGGTGGTGTGTGGCGAGGTGGAAAATGGTGGTTTGAAATGGAACAGGAAACGGAAGGGCTTCCATCGGTTAAGGGACGAAAGACGCACTGGCCCCAGTAGCACCGGGCAGGGTTCGGGAAGATGTGGACTGAGGAATTTCGAAGTGAGCAAATATGGCCAGGGCGCGGAGCGTTGATTCCGATTTGAGGTGCCGGGGGTTTGGCTTTTGCGCCTTGTCGAAATTTGGCGTTGGGGGGCGGGGGGAATGGATGGGTGTGGGACGGGCAGGCGGGTGGGGTGTGTTGTGCCTGGAGTGAGAGTGGAAGAGGGCCGCGCGAAGAGTCCGAGCCGAGAAACGGTTGTTGGTACCTCGCTTGGTGGGAAATGGAACGGTGAGCGGGAGAAGCCCCGACGCCCGACGGGTAATCCGCGGGGCGAGTGTGAGATTGGTTGCAGGTACCGATCAAGTCCCGAAAGTATGGGCGGACCGAAGAGAAAATACTCGGCGTCGCAGACGAATGACACTCAGATCAAGTTTCAGGAGCGGCTTGGTGGGTTGGGGGCTCATATAAGGAAGGGGGAAGGTCAGAGACGTGGCAGCGCTTCTCTGGTCCAAGCTGTTTTCCGGTGACGTTGCCCTGACTCGTCGTTCCATTTCGAGGTGACCGAGGAGAGCCCAGAGGCCCAGCCAGAGCCACCGTCGGGATCAGAGTTTTAATGCAGCTTAGGGAAGCAGCCTGTTGCGTCCTCCCACTCCAGAGGTTCTTTCCAAGCCGTTACCAAAGCCCTTACGTCCATTCCACCCACATTGATTGCACCTGCTCCTTCCTTTTCCTGTACCAGATAAAACAGCGTTGGAGAGTGAGGTACCATGTACAGGTTGGTAATGCACAAACTTGTACATAGAGGATTTTTACTGCCAAGAGGGCCAACGTTGGCTGAGCAGAACCTTACAGGGCATAGTGGGTTGCAGTACCTCATACCTCTTCTGCATACGTACTGTCCTCACCAAGTTCTGCGGTGACTCGAGCCTCCCCACTGCCCACGTCCCATGTATGAAGTTATTTTTCGCTGTTCCTGATCTTGATTCAGAACGGGAGTTGTGCCTGAAAGTCGCAGTACCCCACTTTTGCCACTTGGCAGTCTGATTTGGAGGTACCAAGTACCTCTGCCATTATGCGCTGGCGGCCTGTCCACTCCATCCCGCCTTCCTCCGCACTTGGTCATTCCGACGAGGTGGTCGCAAAGTGGATTATTGACACCTGGGTAATAGAAGTCTTTTGAACATCGTAGCGCCTGTACGAATATGAGAAGGTGCTTCCAACCCCTAAATATGCGGAGCAATCCACATCTTACCCAGTGTGTTCCTCAGGCAATCCAGGCCGTATGAACAACTCTTCCTCAACCCCGTTGGTGCCACGAATGTGATACTTCCACAAAAACCCCTGCTCGAGTTCTCCATCGGTCCCGCTGGCCTGTCTCCGGCTCAAATTTTCAGAGTCACCTAATGAAGGGAGATTTACCGAAACGCTTCTCTTTTAACGACGATCGACTGACGGTGAGGTGGACGGTGCCGCAAGGGACATCATCATTGTTAGCAAGCTCACATATGACTTGTGGAAGCCTCTATCCGACAATGTTTTGGCCTTGTCCGCAGACGCTGGATGAATAGTCGGTGACTGCTTCATTCTCAGCCACAACTCGGGACGGACGGGATCCCACGCCCCGCTCGTCCCCGGTCCAGAGAATCCTTCCAGACTAAGTCCGTTCAATCTTTCTCTTTCCCCTTTTCGAAAACGGCACGAAGCCCCAGATGGGTGTTATGGGGCCACCCAATCAACCGGATCCCTTCCCAACAGGGGATCGCGTCGCCCGGCAGGGCTCGTCTTGGTGACTGCCCCTGCTTCTAGTCGCTTCCAGGCAGCAGTTTCATAAACATGATCTTTTTTTTTTGTTGAGACTAACCGCTCACGTCACAATTCAGGATGCCACGGCTCGCCTGGTCGCTTCTGACGTATCTCGTATTATCAGTTCTATATGGTGCTTGCCTCTTCCGGCCCCAGGGGAGGCAGGCAATGACAGGTCAAGATCCGCAACTGTGGTCTTGTGCACGGAGCAGATTCCCACGAGCATGGTTATGTCCCGAGGCATCATGTACCATGTATGCGAATCGACACGCATGGTGAGAGAACCCCCGTCGTCCTGGGCTCGTGACCTGGTTCCTCGTCCAGACGGGGGCCTGAGATTGCCCCTTCACCGACACTCCCATGTCTTGCGCCAGTTGGCCAACCGGGTCATCTGATGGCGCCCCTTTATCACGCTTTGCTGTCAGTGAAGCGGACTGAGATTTGAAGCCATTTCTTGGCCCTTCACCCCTCGGCCAGCGAAGGGAGTCCCTTTTTGAGTTGGCGGTCGGCATGACCTCCGTACAAACCCCCAGGCACGGCAGCGGACTCGTCCCAACTAGGAGGTGCCAAGTCAACGGGTGGATTTCCCTGAAGAGCCATCAGGGGATTGGGAAACCTCCTGATGTGATCGTTTGCAGCAAATCTCGGGACACTGACAGGTTCCTTGGAGTAATCACGACTGCTGTTTCTGGCCACCACCGTGTCGGCAAGTCGGCCGACCTCCCGTCCCACCCTCATGTCGGGCCATCGATTGCGCTGGAACCGTGGGAAGAGGCCACTTTCATGTTTCCTCATGGCCACGGCGCCGTCCAAATCCAAGGAATGCCCATGCCAGAACGCAAACCCAAAAAAAAAAAAAAAATTCCCTATACTGTAGACTGGTCTGACAGGTGTCATGGATGCTACACCGCTCTGTCGCGGCGGAACTTAACCGGCGCGGGAACACGCGACTGTTACCAGCACCAACGGAGGAGAAACCCACAGTCTCGGGCTCACATGGCCCTTCCCGTTCCGCATTCCATACAGGCCCTCCCCACTCTCGCTTCCATCTTCCCTTCTCCCTGAAGCGACAAACAAAACCCCGTTGATTCATGAGGATCAGGAACTTCCCCAGCCCGCTTTTAAGTGGGGTTTTGTTCCCCCTCATCCCGCTTCCCGTCTCCTCGGTACCCACCAAATCCGCTCTCTCCGTTTCACATTCATGAATTCCCGTTCCCCTCTCGCTCTTTCGCGGACGGGAACGGCAAGGGAAGTGCCGTCGCATCATTCTGACAACATCGGACGGCGGGACGGGCTGCGGAGGCGTGTGCGTCGGGCTGCAATACGCTGACACCCTCGGGCCTCTCAGGCGCGGCCAAGTAACCGGAGAAGGGGTGAGCTGTAACCCACCCGTTGGTCATCCAGCTCGATTCAGCCCCTTCTTGTGGCACTGGAGGGAGCGGGCGAGTTGAGGGATAATTCCGCCTCTGGGGCCAATGCGATGGTGGCACGAAGTGTGCCCCCTTTTCGAGAAGGGCTATCCGATGTCGAGTTTCCGGATTTGGAGACGAACTGGTTTCTTTTCGTACTCCCTTGGAGCCTGATGACCAGAAGGAAGAGTTTGCGATAAAGTAGGAAGAAGGGAATGGCCGCATTCATCACACCCGTCATCCCTCGCCCGCGGGATTGGGCGGCGGCTCGATTTGGTAAGATCTCAGCCGTTGTACTACGCCGTCATGCTCCACGAACGCTGCGCTGCCCCAACTCATATATCATTTCATTTACAGCGGTCGACTCGTCGGACTTGCAAGGCATCAGCAGGGGTGCCTCTAGGGAGAGACATAGTCTCTCCGGACGGTCTCCTGCCTTGTGAGATCCAACTGGGAAAGGCCCTGTCTTGGTGTCTTCTGAAACATCGCGAGACTTGACCAGAGTTAGAGACGTCGTGGCCCGCTAGCCCTGGAATGCTGTTCTTGCTCAGATGCTGTTCCCCCTTCCCTTTCCCCCGTTTCCTATTTTCTCCAACACCCGCGCTTTCTCGCCGAAAAGGTCCGGGACCGCGGTCGCGCAAGGCAAAGGCAACTCATGTGGCCGATCCCCCAGTGCGCATTGCATGCCTTGCGCTCCTGCAAACTCTCATACCTCCCTGCGCATCTCCTATTCCCCACGCAAACCCCAACTTTAGGCCCCAATAGTAGGGCCGAAAGAAGATATATCCCGCAAGATGCGCAGGAACCCGACTAGTAGGGCACGGCACACAAGCCCTGAGCTATAACGCCCGCTGGAGATGTGCAACTGTTCTGTCCCCCAGCCGCAAGGGAGAAAAACAAATTCTGTCAAGGCGCCGCTTACATGCGCTCGACACGTGTTGGAACCCCATGGGGGTTTACCGCAGGCGCCACATGCGGGTGTGAACCAAAGCTCTCCATGTTGCGTGCTTTTTCTCGAGTGTCGTCCGGTCTTTTCTACGGTTTTGTGAGGTAATTCGATTTGCGGGAGATAGGCTTCCCTTTCTAAAAGCCTTGAGGATCTATGATATCTTGACTTGGACGACCTTTAGGCCCGTCGGCTCACATTCCCAATATAGAGATTCGAAGCGAGGGATATTTTTGCTAGGCTCCGTCATTCCGGCCCGCTATACAGTCCCCCGTCTCAGGATCACCTCAATTCTGTTCAGAGTACAGCCCCCGGGCCCGCGCACCATCCCCAAACCCCCCCCTTCCTCTTCCCACTTCTCTCTCTCCAGGTAGCGAAGGGGAAACCATCATCGCTGGTGGGGTTAACATGAAGGCCATCTCACCCTTGTTCGCGTCTGGCTTGGGCACACTAATGCCGGCGAAGTGTATGAAATTCGGAGTTGCGCTGTGATATGGGGCGTAGTTGAAACTGGAATATGATAGATTGTGCCTCGTCTTAACCCTTCGCCATTAGAGCAGCTATGACAAGTTTTGATACAGGCTCACTTCGCGAACAACTCCTACACACACGAAGACCTGAGTCCACAGACATCAATTCAAGCATGTATGCATGACATCGTAACAGCCTACCTCATATCACCTTCCCGCCCCGGCGAAACAAGACAACTCAAACCATCGTAGGAACGAAACGTACAAGTCCATACATACATGTAGCAAATCCTTCATATTCCCAATATCAATCCACCCAGCGCAAACAAAGACTATCCCCAATATCACATCACATCCAGCCGCCCAAACCAGGTTTCCTCCCCTCCCTGTACAGGGATATACTATGCCAACAAAAGCACCACGCCTACCGC
The DNA here is from genome assembly GCA_030271035.1 of Microascus cirrosus. NCBI lineage: Eukaryota > Fungi > Ascomycota > Sordariomycetes > Microascales > Microascaceae > Microascus > Microascus cirrosus. Next base: position 115,250 of record JAMBUN010000337.1, on the reverse strand, counting down.
CGCCGCAGGTATCCTGACAAGTGGGTATAGATAGAGGCCCGCGAGAGAAGGAGAAAAACACGAATAAAACCGTAGCACGTGAAAATACATGACGAAATTAATCATGCGGCATCAACCCAAGGTTGCAAAAAGAGGGCTGGATGCGGGAGGAAGCCTTACTCCGCGATCGAAGGCGCCTCCTCTTTCTTGCCCCCCCACGCGCCCCAATTAATCCAGCTCGCCCTCTTATTCTCCTTCGCGGGTTCCTGCTCCTGCAGCAACCTCAGCGGCCTCGGCTTGTTTCCCGCGAACGTCGTCGCCTTGTCACCATGCCTCGGCGGGCTCTGAGATGGCGGCGTGGCTAGCTCGCCCGACTCCCCGCTCATGCTCGACGTCTCACTGCGCATCCCGGGGAAGTTGCCCGACGGAGGCGCCGTGTGCTGGCCGCTGGGTGAGCGGGAGCCGGCAGGGTTGTTGGCAAAGAAGGACTGCGAGCGGCGGGGTTCGCTGAAGGTCGGGGACGCGGGACCCATGCGGTTGGCGAGCATGCCGCTTGCGCCTGCGCCCGTGAACTGCTCGCTCATAGGTCGAGAGCGCCGGACGCTGGTGGAGCGGGTAAGGTTGCCGATGGGGATCTTGGGCGCCGTGTCGGGGTTGTTGTGGACAGTAGAGGTCGGCATGGGCATCACCGACACGGGCCGCTGAGCGGGTTTGGGAGCGGCGCCCATGCTCGCCCTGGCCCTCTGGAAGATGGACGCGCCGCTCCACTGCTGGTCCTTTTCGGGAGGAGGCGGGGGAAGGTCCTTGTTCTTGTTGGCCTTCTCTGCGGCCGTGGACTGGTCGAGGATAGCCTCGAACTCGGGGTGGCCGAGAACCTTGCCTAGGGTCTTGTCGATGTAGAGAATGAGAGCCTTGTTTTCCTCCTTAAGTGACTTCAGCTCCGCCTCCATACGGCTCTGGTCAGTGGCAGTGGCTGCGGGCTCGTTCTCCGCGGCCTCGGACAGTTCGTCGGCTAGCGTGGTCCCGCTATTACGGCCTTCCAGGGCCTTGAGAGCGTCCTCGTTGGCCGCGGCGCCTCCCATGTAGGCGAGGTTGTTCTTGAACTCGCCATTCAGCGTCCTCTCCTGCAAAAGCAGCTGATAGCTCTCGTTGTCCTCCATCAACCGCGCGTTGGCCATGCGCGCCTCCATCAATAGCCGCTCAACCTCCTGGAGCCGGCCGCCGCCCTGGTTCTCGGACTCGACAAGTTTGATCTGGGCCTCGGCGAGCTCCAGTCGTAGGGATTCTATGAGCTTGTCCTTTTGGAGGAGAATCTTGGAGTTGTTCCGGGAGTCGCTGCGTTGGAGGGAGGACGGGGGTGCAAAGTTTCCACCTTCGGCTGGGGATATGTTAGTTAATGACCCAAAAGAGGCTTGCTTCATACAGCCATGGGTAGAGGGGGGATATACTTGTCGGTGATTCCGTACCTGGTCTTGATGGGCGGTTCTCGTCCTCGCTATTATTGCTGTTCTTCGCGGCAAGACTATCCTTCAGCCGCTGTATCACCGTCTGCATCTCCTCCTCACGATTCCCCATCTCTTCCTTCTCCTTCATCATCGAGCTCCGCTCGGCCTCATAGATGGTCTCCATCTCGCGCATCTGTCGAGCAGCCTCGCGCTTCTCGTTCGTCAGCGCCTCGATCTGTTCCTCGGCCTCGTGTAGCCTCTCCTCAAGCTTGGCCTGCTCCTTAGTCGTATCGTCAAGCCGCGACTGCAAGACCTCGAGCTGCTTCCGGTAGTTCTCGGCCTCGCCCTCGGACTTGGCGAGCCGCTCCTTGAGATCCTCCATAGCAGCTGTGGCCTCTTCGCGGGCCTGCTTCTGCGCCTCCGTCGTGGTATTTCCGAGCAAGGATTCCCGCCTTGCCATGGCGGACCTTGCAGATACAGGGGCGCCGTTTCGGAGAGAGCCCCTCCGCGTGGGGGTGTTCGAGGTCGGTGTGGAGGCTCTCGGGGGGTGTCGCGAGGGTGAAGTTTGCGGAGAGGAAGCGTCCGAATTCGATAACCTGTTCACGCCGGCGGAGCCCGGCTTCTTCGAGGGCGTGGACATGCTATGCGCGTGGGGACTTTTCCTTTCGTGCGCTAGGCGGTATTCGTCTTCGTTTCTGGTAGAAAGTTTGTGCGGGCGGACGTTGAGAGCCCGAGGGCGAAGTGTGAAGGTCAGGGGTGGAGATCGACGGGCTCGGCCGAGAAAAAGGCGGTCGCTGGGCAGATGAACCGGGAAACGGATAAGGATGTTTGATGGGGGAGAAACGCAGGTATCGGCCAAGCGGGTCCGCGAGAGTCGAGGAGGGCGTAAAATGGCCTAGGAGGCACTGAAAGAAAGTGGAAATGAAATATCAGGAGTTGGCGGCGTCAGAGAAGTTGAGAGCCACAGCCCCGTCTGGACTTCTCCCCTTAGCCACGGCACAAGTCAGGCACCGTCGCGTCAGTCAGCAGGGACGACGCTAAAAATGGCAAACCGCTTAGCGTGAACCCGCTAAGCCTCACAGCTATGAGTAGAGGGTCTTCTAGACGCGGCGAACTTTAGTCTGCAAAGATATGAATAATAACTTTCACGCGGGCAATACTAGGAATTTGTCTATTGACGGTTGGAGATGGAGAGGTTGAATAAACATGCAAATGCGCCCTCCCTGCGGTTGAATGCGAGTGGCGATCGGCCACCGAGGTATTGGGAGCGCGTTGTCTCGTTGACCAGGCGCCGCAGCGCAGACGGATACAAACCTCCTGTGGGTGGGCCTTAATACCCCGTAATAAGCGCACTGTTCCGGCCGGCTACCGTGTGTTCCTGAAGATCAAGTGAAACAGCGCCTGGGAACCTCTTTCGGGAACTGCCACAGCAAAGACGCCGCCTGCGAGCCATGTCCCGTTTGAACGCGGGGCAGTCGTCGTTGTCACGAAAAACGTGTCATCTAGTCGACAGCACAATCTATTGTTCTTCACTTGGTCCCGGCCTCGGCTCGCCGGTTCAGATGTCACGGACTATGCATGTGGAACCTGGAGCGCGGTTCTCTACACGTATGTCAAGCAATCTCTAGGTTATATTGGGATATTCTGCAAGCCAAAAAGGACGTGACATATTCGCGACATGGGTTCACTTACATGTTGCGCTCAGGTGTTATCTTGGAAGTTGATGTTTCAAGAAGAGGGCGCTTCCAACGCCCATGCGGTTTACCTTGCACAGTGTGGCTGATCCCCTTCGGTTGCCCATGCCAAAGCAGAGAGGGCCGCCGAAATTAAGCCAATAAAGTTCCTTCATGCGGATATGCCTCCAGCCCGAGAACAACCAGTCAACACACACATCTCTCAGCCAGGCCTGTAGATAAAACGGATCTGGCCCGCTGGGACCTCGGGTTAGCGGATAAGTAAGCTGCAGGCACAGAACTGAGATTCCGGACTCAACCTCAGGGTTCTCAACGGTGTGGGAGGCAACCGAAACTAGCATCTAACCCGTGACGACGAACAATAGTCAGCTCCGCGGACTATCGACAGAGACGCATACGTCCACACTTTCGAGGGACCGCAAGGGACAATGACTAAGATTAACGCCTAGTTCCTCGATCTGGAACTTGCGAAAAGCCCCATAGGAGACAGGTGGGCCTAGAGACGAATGGATGATGCCTGGGTGTTCCTCGGTGGAAAGCAACATCGCATTGGGTGGCCCACGAGTGGCTCAGTAACCTATTAGCCACCTTAGAAAACCATAAGTATGGCCAAGGGCTGGACGAGAAGAGGCATGTCCGGCCCTCAGGCGCTAGGCCATAGCCGGGCTTTGTCTTACATCTTCTGGCGGAGGCAGATGCTTTTGCCGACTCATCACCGTGAGGACATGGGCTCGAGACGTTACGAAACAAACAGGCATTGGTAATACAGAAACATCTCCGCTTCTTCCGCTCGGTGGCAAGAAATGGCTTGATTTGTAAGGTCCGGAGATGCAGAGGGGGCCGAAGGTGCCTGCTTCCTCCAGATTCGCGTATCTCGCCTGGGGTCGTTGAGTCATGGAGCGGCCACACTGCCAAGGATAGAAGTGGCCTGAGCGAAAGCCGCGAGCCCGAGTGTCGCCAGTTGGTTAGCCGCCGGAACACGCTCGACTCACGAGAAAAAGAAGACATCAGATGTAATCACAATAAGACAGGACGCCAGGTTCCCAAATTCACAGTTTTCGTCAGTCTATTGATATCGACTTACTAGGGCGAAAACCTTGCCCGTAAATGACATTTGCATCATGCGCCGACCAAAACCGTTTTGTCCTCTGCCCTTTGTCTTCCTCACACCCCACTTATTGCCACATCTTAGGCTTCGAAGGCCTCAGGGAACTCCCTCATGTTCTCGGCGATGGGGCCGTTCTTCGTGAGGAACTTGACGTAGGCGCCGTCCACCTTGACGTGGCCAGCCTCCCTCTTCTCGACGTACTCCTCGCGGCGGAGGGGGGTGAAGCCCCAGTTCTTGGAGATGATGATCTTTTGCCTGCCGGGGAACTTGTACTGAGAGCGACGGAGGGCCTCGAGGGCGATGGCACGGTCTAGTAATACAGTTAGCATACCTAATAGAATCCTGATAACCAAAGAGGGTGATCCTTACTGGAGTCACGAGTGCGGACGCTGATCAGGATCTGGCCGATGTTGACACGGGCGACAGTGCCGTTGGGCTTGCCGAAGGCACCACGCATACCGGTCTGCAGCCTATCGGCACCGGCGCACGACAACATCTTGTTGATACGGACGACGTGGAAGGGGTGGGCGCGAATGCGGAGGTGGAAACCCTCCTTACCGGCGTGCTTCACGAGGTACCTGTTGATAGTCAGAACTAACTTGTTCCCTCGACTGTTGACGTAGGCAACTCACTTGTTGGCGCAGATACGGGCGGCCTCGAGGGCCTCGGAGCCGAGCTGCTCATACTCGTTGGAGACAAGGTGCACGCAGAGGGGGAAGTCGTCAACCTTCGCACGCTTGCGGCCGAGATCGAAGATCCGGATCTTGGGGTCCGGAACACCACGGTTGAACCGGGACTTGGGATACGGCTAGAGGAAGAGGCGATGGTTAGCGATCTGCATACTGAATGTTCATGGATCCTAGGTCGTGAGGCGGTTCTCAATGGAACGGCGGTCGGTGGTGACGGAGTATTTCCCAACCCCACGCAGCCGATCAAGAAGCGCTCGACTCAAATAATTTCCTTACCTTGTTCTTGCAGTATCGGTAGCAACGAGCGGGACGTCGGGCCATTTTGACGGTGTTTCTCGAAGGTCGATTTCGGTGTACGGTGTTGAAGGTTCGAAATCGGGGCGGACAGGGAGAAATGGGGATGGAGTCGCCTGGATATGGTTGATGGTGGCGGGCTGGGAGGCGACGAACTCGGTTGATTTCAAAGCAAAACCTCGCTTGGCAGTACGTTCCCACCTTAGGGCCACCCAGTTAGGGCTCGAAATTCAGAGGGGCCTCAGATTGGTGGGCTCATACGGATAAAATCCGGTAGAACCTCGACTCCCGCAGCCCACATTCTTTTCTCAGATAATTTTCTTTGGGCAAACATCAAAAAGACGGCCTCTCGAGACTTTTCAACATCCGCGACAGCTCCAACGACAACCGACCAAGACCCTTACCGGACTCGACAAACAGTCAAATTCTTCACAATGGCCCCCCAGAAGAAGTCTAAGAAGGACGCTCACAGGTATGTATTATCGCTATCCCGCGTCATCGCTCTCTGAAGCATCGTGCTGACTCTTGAATAGCATCAGCTCCAAGCTGGCGCTCGTCCTCAAGTCCGGCAAGGTCACTCTTGGCTACGTATGTCCTCCCACTACACTGTGTGCAACGCAAGATCCATGCCGTGGTGATTTTTGGTACTAACATTCGCGGCAGAAAACCACCCTCAAGAGCCTCCGTAACGGCAAGGCGAAGCTCGTGATTATCGCCCAGAACGCCCCCCCGCTGCGCAAGTCTCTCCTTGAGTACTACGCCATGCTCGCGAAGGCCCCCGTCCACCACCTTGCCGGTACCAACGTGAGTTATCCCCTGTAAATGACCCGGCCAGCATGACCACCGTAGATACAGCTTGCAAGAGCTCTTGGCATCGCTGCCGCGGTCTACCCCGAGAAGAAGTCTAGCAAGACTTTGGAGGGTAACAACCACATGCTTACTTTTCATCTCCCATGACAGATTGATCTCGGTAACGCCTGTGGTAAGACCTTCAGGACTTCCACCATGGCCATTCTCGACGCCGGTGACTCGGACATCCTCAGCGACCAGCAGTCGTAAATAGTGAAATAAAGAGAGCAAAATTCATGACGAGCCATTATGAAAGGGCAACTGGCGTTGGGGATCCCGAAATGGGCATTGGAGGCGTTTATCCGAGGACCATGTACCACAGGATTTTGATAAATTTGGGTCTTTATCCTACTTGAGCCATCCTAAGCTACGGTTTTCCCGCGCCACGGTGCTATGCGGCGTACAAAAGAAGAAGAATGAGAGAAACTGCTGCGTTACCAATCGTGCTTTGTGCTGAAGGCCTAAATTACAAGCTTGTTTGCGGAAGTTGACGCTACAAAACCGCCGCAGCCCATTAGCGGAGTGACCTGCATCGGTGACATTTGGCTTTTACGTCCATCATAAGCAACCAAATGCTTCCTCCCTGAGCTAGATGTCCAGACGTCAGAGTCTAGACGTCAGAACGAGGCACCTTTAAAACTTGTCATGCTCATGACTTCGTCCTTGTCCCTTTTCCTGCCTTGTGGGATACTGCCAACCGCGGTGGGTCAAGCAGTACTCTCTAAGAGGCCGCTAAGTATCGTGTGTGGAGGACAGACATCAAATATGAGTTTAGTACAGTGGGCCTAATCTATGCGAGGGGTCCAGTGTGCTGTCGGTGGCGTTAGCATGGCGTCATGGCGAGAACCCCAACAAATGTGCTTCACTGGCTGGGATGGGCACAGAGTGCCCATCAGTGACGACTTCATCATGTACGTTCGAAGGTCATCTTCGAGAGAACTAGAGACGGCGACGCTCTAATTCCCCATCCATTCTTTTTTCGTGTGAAACGAAAGAATCATTGTTGCCAGTTTGGGAAGTAACTTGCGCCCAGGTACACGCGGGGGATACGCTTTGGAAGGTCGCGGGCGCTGAGTGTGGTGGGACACCCTTCTGATCAAGCGCGTGAAGCGGGTCAGCAACTGCTGCGGCTGACCACCCTCGGACGAGACGAGGGGTATCTGCCACGTCCTTTTGCTCCTCCCGTTGGCCTCTATTGCGAGAAGTAGCGCTCTTCCCAACTGGCCTGTCCAATCGTCTCCGACAAACACTTTGTTTCCCGGTATTTGCCTCCTGCCACATCCGCAGATCTGCGGTCAGCTCAGTGATCCTCTGCCTTGCGCAGCTTGCTGAGGACGGTGTCCATTTGTACCTGCTTCTCGCTGGGTTGACAAGTGCCCATCACGCCAACGAGTATCCCCTCTTGGCTCCCTTTGTTCAAGGATATCTGGGGTACAATTTCGTCAGTTATATCATCTTGATTCATATATGCAAAGTGGGAAGATAATACGCCATCCTAAAGACGCGCTGGGCCCCTAACGTTCTATCTTCCGCCTTCATACACCTCGCCGAACCAGGTTAAGTGCGGGAATCGCCTGTTCTTATCGCGCGATAAGCCCGACAGGGGGGACCTGTTGGCTCCAACCAGCCTCCTCTGGGGATTCCGGTTGTCGCCGAACCGAATACGACCATAACAACTCCACGGCGCCTTCTTTGAGCGCAGATCTCGTGGTCTCTCTTTCAACTCTCAGGTACCCTCCTCAACAATCATGGCGTTCCACCAGCCAACTCGCCAGGCGCTCCAGCGGACTTTACAAACTACCTCGCCACGCGAGCAGGAGAGCCTCGACTCCCAGTCGCCCATCCACGTCCAGCATTCGCCGATACCCAACGAGACCCAGAACTGGGTGCTCTTCTCGCCAAATGATAATGCGACCTCGTCGTCCTACTTGGTCGGTAGTGACGAGTCTTCGCGCACTGCAGGCCACTCGAAAGCCAGCGATTTCGGCAGCTTAGACACGAACATTAGGTCCGATGGTGACCTAGCACCTCAGCCTATCTCCTCAGCTACTCCCGATGTCGCGGATCAGGGCGTACTTGAAGAAGACGCCGAGCTTGACAGCCTAGACAGCCACCTTCCCGACTTCCGAGTGGTTCAAAGCCCTTACATCGACAGTTCAGCGCAGGCATCTTCTGCGCCAGTTCTACCGAGACACGACGGGCTCGGCTCATTCAGAGTAGACCAGCCGGCACAGGATGCAGAGATACAGGAAAGGCTATATGCCTTCGAGCGGTTCAATCCCAACCGCGTGACCCGTCACGTTGAGGCCAAGGTGCCCGACCATGAGGATGACTCGGAGGATAAGCGGAGGATGCAACGAATCGAATCATGGAGTCTCGAGCAGAGCCGGCTAGTTTTAGAACACATACAAAAGGAGACGAGAGCGAGGCGACACTCACAGTCGTCGACAGCTACCAGGTCACAACTACTGCCGAAATTGGAGGGAGATGTTGTCACGGAGAAGTCAAACGACAAGCCTTCCACCGTTGTCCCTGGAGAGCACGACCACCTGGACTGGCACGACGGAAGTACGCAAGAGTCCAGCACTGAATCTCGGGGTCTCCTGTCTAGGACTGCTCGTACATTCCTCAAGGACGTCATAGGCATTGACGAACGGCTTATATCGATCCTTCTCGGCGGGTCTTCTCTAGACGAAGGGCAGGAATCCCACACAGGCCATCAGGTAGACCCTCTAGCAGAGGATGCACATTGGCAGGCTTCTGTCCTCGAGCGGGTTGCAAAAGAACTCGGGGTCCTGCTACATCGCATGTCACACCACCCTGGAGCGTTCTCCACCTACGCCCGTGTTCAGCGCATGCCGATTCCCTACGCAGGCCTCCCTGTGATTCCTGAGACGACTACGGCACCGCCCGCCACACACATTCTTGACCATAACGATGGTCTCTCTGCGACTATTCCTGAATTCCAGCCAACCATGGCCCAGGCAATGCCGACCACAGCGGGCCAAGACTCACGACAATCCTCCAGACGCGACTCCGGTTCGTCATCGGGCTCGGGCAACATGACATTCACCCAGGAAGAATGGGAGCAGGACCTCGACGTCAAGCTCGTCTTCCGATACCTCCGTTCCCGCTTCGGCTCCCGGCCCTCACCGCCAGCGTCCGCAGGCACCGCCCACCTCGCCACGTCGAGCACGCAAGACATCGCCGCCAAGGCAGCCAGGGTACGGGCCCACCACCCCCTTGTCGGCGCGCGACCGCGTGCCGTCGAGCGGAGGTCCTTTAAGGCTACGGCGCCGGGCAGTCCCGTGTTACTGAGGCATACGTCCAGCTGCGCGAGTCAGAGCACGAGACGGAGCGGCCGAAGGAGCAGCTGTTCGTCGAGGCATTACTGGGATATCGGCGGGTCGCTGGGGACAGGGTCAGTGATTGCTTCCACCGGGCCGATGGGGAGTTGGGGCGAGGTATGAGAAATAGAAGTGGTGTTTTAGATGCATGGGACTTACACGATGATTCCCACGGTTGTTAGGTGGCGCATGCAGGGCCTGACATCTATGTTATGGAGTTGAACGTGGCTAGAAACGGGATCCCATTTCTCCGATGATTAGGTTCCTGAATAGTTGTACTCTCAGATTTTCGGTTTCTCATTTTGTCTACAATATACGCCCAATACCCCCTTCGCTAGGAGTCCTGGCTGACGTACCCACGACGAGAGCTTGTGAACGGCCCCTAAGGACGTTATTTGAGGAAGAGATCTGGCGCCATTCAATCGCCGTCGTCGCTCTCGATATCCCTCACTCCAAGTCCCCTCATCAATCACACAACTCTTCCGACCTCCTTTGTTCTACCCTCGCGTGAGACGGATCACAAGACGAGATGCCCTCCTCAAGGCGCTCGGTGCAGATCAGGAATGCCCGTAACGGCACACTGTACGTCGCTGGCCCGCCACACTGATATCGAAGTCGCAGTGCAGACGTCACATCGGAAGTGAGATAACTTTGCTTACGATGCGAATGCGTACGCCTCTAGCGAGCGCCGCTAGCCTCCCGACGCGCATGGCCTGATGTGGGCGACAAACGCCTCATCCCTCTCTTTTCCGCCCACTAGAGGGTGCTCCGTCCCTACTCGTCTAGAGCGTTGACGGGACCGCATCCATTCGAAGCATTGACTCCACCTCTTTCTTACATGCGTTCATCATCGCGGCGAGTGAGCGGCGTCCCTCAAAATACATGGTTATCGTTGCCTGGTATGTAAGGAATGCGGGAGACTGGGGTGCAAGACTTAGCAGCCGCGTTACCTCAAGCTGGTTCTTCGACACCCCTTTTCGCCGGCGGCGTAAGGTCGCAGCCGGGTAACTCGGGTTAGTGGGGATGGTGAGGGAGTGCCATGCGGTATAAGAACCTCAGCAGTCTCGTAACAGGCCCCTCTCGCAATGACACATAAACTGCTAAGCATCTTTTTTATCGTCGATGTCGAACCCGCGCTTAACCCAGCGGACCGAGCATTTCCGGTTGTCTCGCGTCAGCGGCGTCACGTAACATTCAGCAGCCTTTACACATCGTCGTGCTTACGCCTTTCTGCAGAGGGGAACTTGTCTGCTCCTATACGTTTTGTATCGACAGCCAACCCAAGAGGAGTCCTACGGCGATGGGCCCAAGCGTCAATATCGCCCCAGTAGTCGACGAACAGCTCCATGGTCTCGGTATTGCCGTACGCGGTGGCCATCTACATAGCACTCCACTTGCGGGTTGTCTACACTTGCCATCGCGCGCAACTACGCGCGTAACCAGCTTGCAGCCGGAGGCCGTCGCCACCACGTCCCAGAGACACAGAATGTCTTCATCTCCAGTCGTTTGGTGGTGGGGGATAGTCTAGTAGGCCCTCTTCTCGGAGAAGCGATGGCGCGGATGGATGGAGAGGAGAAGACTACGCGGAGGGGCTCCATGCCACAGGGAGTGTGTGCCTCTGCCCCGCGTTCCAGGAGCAGTCGGAGGACTCCCATGTCGCCACTGTGTAGAGCCACAAATAGCGGTGTCGAAAGACCTCCGACCAGAGCCTCGGTGGTATTAACCCAGGGGCCTGAGTGCGCCTAGTTAATGTCGGCGCCGTGAGGTCAAGGGCGGCCTCGACGACTACGACGTAGTCGAGCTCGGCGGCACATACAAGCAGCTCCGAGTTGTTGCCGGCAGAGATGCCCATAGCCGCCGCCTGACGGGATGGTCTCGACCCGGCCATGTCTTGCGGCCCACCACAGGGCCAATTGTTCGCGGTCCGAGCGGGAACGCTGGTTGTTAGGGCGGTAGAGGCAAGGGGTAAGCTATTGGTAAGGCAAGCGGTTCACGCGAGAGCGAGCTGACGTCGTGCTCCAGTTCCAGGGTTTCCGCGATGCTCTCGGGAATTCTAGTGGCAGGTGTGCAAATATGTGCCACTTGCCATTGTGTAGACGGCGAGCCTCCCGAGACGTGGAATCCGAAAGCAGCAGGGGACTAGGGAGCGTACTCCAGATACTAGACGCGATGAGTATTACGAAGCTGAGGTTCAGGGGTTACGTAAACGCAGATGTCTCGAATTCACCCGCCCTGGCAGATGTCGGTGCGATCGATCTGCTCCCCTGTAGGTTACTTAAACGACGTGCTACGGCATGCTCACACTAACGGGCAAGGACGCGTTGGGCCCACAGGATATGAGTCTGCAGTGAAAAAATTATGGCAAGGTGACGGGTACCTTTGCGAGGCTGCCAGCCTGACCCAAAGTGATTTGCTAGCCGTCTCTCTACGCGTCGGCGAATGTGGGGATGTGCATGTTTCGACGGGCGGATGAGACGCATGCGTGACTCTATCGATGACTCGGAGGTGCAGGATTGGGCAGCTGATAGCGGGGTGAAAGGGCGCAGATGGAAGATGGTGGACGGTTTGAGAAAGCGGGAGGCGAAGCCTTGTCCGTTGCTTGGTCAGCGCCTGACGAGTTGGGAGGAGAGGGCAAATGATGTGCATTCATGAGGAGTCGAGGGGGAGAGAGAAGGGGATTGTCGAATGAGTGGGAGCGGGGCAGTGGCCGTCGAGGGAGTGGATTGTAGGCATACCCGTGGGGTATCTGCGTAAGGAAGGAGGTCAACAACAAAGAGGCCCCAAAAAAAAAAACACGTCGAAACTCCTTCGGGACGCGGAAGGGGAAGTCACCTTGGGTGAAGCTTCTCCAACTGGCGCACGATCTCCCCGCTCCCAGCAGCCCACTCAGGAGGAAACGGGAGGGGTGCGGACTCTCAACGGTACTTCCCGCGCGTTCGTGGGGAGGAGAGTGCTCCGCACAGGGGTCCTTGCATGCCGACAGGCCAATCAGAATCCTTCGCTTGGTTAGTGCCAAACGGCTCCAGGACATGCGGTTCGCAGGCGGGCGTGCCAGACGCGTCTGCACAGTATGGAGTTGAACAAAACATTGTTTCTAGGAGCTTTGGGGAGAGGGTCGATTATTCTCCGTACTGTGGAGTGTTTTTGGTCGCGTAAAGTGCCTGCTTGGCCCCACTATCAATGCTGGCCGCACCCGTTCCCACCATCCCGTTTGGGCCTGACTTGCTCGTCAGTTTGTGATGGGGAAGCGGCCGAGTTGAGTCTCGGCGCCTTTGTGTGATTGGGAGTATTGAATAGGCCGGTTGTGAGTCGGGCTCACTGACACCCGAAAAATTATATCGATTCTGGATGCGAACCAGCCTGACTGCCCCTCTGTGACCTCGTCCGGTCTAGGCAGCATCTGGGGCTTGCATCTCCTGCAGACTCCAGCACCTGGCATATGTGGTGTCGCTTGCTCTTTGCATCTCAATCGCCAACAAGTGATAACCACCGCTTCCCCGGTAATTGCTCGACAACTGCTCGTCCCCATCCTCCTCTATCTCCACCCCTCACCGCTCCCGCTTTCACGCCCCCATCTTCCAGAGCCCACCACCCCCCCCAGATGGGGATTTCTCCTGCCCGCCTCGCAGATCGGCTGGACGAGGAGCGCCTTCTCCCGAAAGAATTCTCGACCTCTCCATCTCAATTCCTCGTCGCATCTCACTGTCCGCCTACACGTTGCCTTTCCTGCCAGGCAGCCTCCACCCCTCGCTGACGACATAAGCTATAAATACGCGCCGTTGCGCCTCTGCCCTTAACTGCTTCACTCGCCCGTTGCCTTGTCAGTGGCCCGCCTTGCTCTCTTCAATGCCGCCGATGGTGCCCTGTCCGTGGGATGGGACCCTCACTAACGACCAGCAGGTATACAATGAGCTCCTAGGTGTACCCGACCTCGACCCAACCTGGGAGCCCCGGAATGACTTCGGGCCTTCGGTAGTGGACCAGTTCGCTTCCCCGTTGCTCCTCCAGTGGCCCTCCACCCTCCCGGATATTGACGGCCACGCGCCGTCTGCTCTTCCCGCGCTGCTCGCCCTGAGATATGCCCCTATCCCGGCTCCCATGGCGGCTCCACCCTTCGACTCTACCTTTCCAGGCGACCCCTTGTTCAATATCCACAGCGATGCGAATCCCGCCTGTCGCCCTCCTACTCCCGCCGCCCCTGACGGGGAGTGCAACTTTATCCTCTATACGCCCGGCACCAACCCAGTGAAGTGCGGGTGTCGTCACTTCTGGAGCAGCAATGCTGGCCCGATGATTGTTGGGGACGCTGTCGTGGCTGACCCGTATGTCTGCATGTGCTCTCACCATGCTTGCTACCACGACTACCAGACAAAACCTGCCCAGGCTCCAGCCGCTAACCTGGCTCCGGATAACGACAAGGCCAATACAAAAGCGGCTTTGACCCCACTCCAGGATATATCCTTCCGGTTTACGCCTGGAATGCCCACCACGCTGGATCTTCCTGGGCTGAATGGCGGGGTAAATAACACTGACGTTGAGAGACCACTGGATACAGGCCTCGGACTCCATCAAATACAAGGGAGCCCGGGTCCGGACGGCTCTTTGCCAGATACGTTATGCTGGGGCGACACCCGCCAGTCCCCCAGCACTAGAGTTAGCACGCTTCCCCCCATACCCTCACAATGCCTTATGCCGTCGCGGCCGAGCTCCGTTGCGGAGTCAAGCCAGTCACGCTATCTGCGCCCTTTTGCGGGCAGGGGCCTGCAGACACTAAGTGGTGTGCGTGACAGCCAGAAGGGCAGGCAGCCCTTGCAGGAGAAGGCTGTTGATCCGGAGCCGGCCATGGCCAGGGTTGTAAAAGAGCCCCATGGCGATGGTGACCATCTGGGATCACGCCAACAAGAGAAAACGCGGTCCTCAGGCCCCAACCCATCCCAAGATTTTGGTGATACCCAGCCTTTTGGCTCACCTCCGGGGCTGTCTCGTGAGGCGGCTCGGAACCTATCCGATACCGTCGAAGCTCACGAGCAGCGTCTTGATAGGCTCGAAAACGTCTCCTTTTCGGTCGCGGGCCACGAGGAGTGCACCGACAAGCACGATCAGATGGACCTGCGTGTGACCGAGCTCGAGTCCCGCGTTGGGGAGGTAGAGAGGGGCATGAACGACAACAGCAGCCATACGACAGCCCATATTACGCGCTCCGACCGCTTTGACGGCTCCACGTGCAGCACGGTCTCCGAAAACACGAGCACGACGGCCCGGCCGTTACACTCGTTCGAGATCCGCAGCCAGTTCCAGTCAATGGAGGCTCAGATCTCTAGACTCCAGGCTGCGCTACCTCCATCGTTCGAGGCCCCCTGGGAGGTCGAGGTCGTCTTCCTGCCGTTCCCGCTCCGCAAGGTCTGGCAGGAGAGCCACGAGTTTAGGGAGCCTCCGGATCCGAAAGCCGATGAGTGGACGCAACTGCCTAATACTTGCAGTGCGGCTGCCATGCGGGCCCAGTCCCCCTTTGGGGGGGAGTGGCTTCGAGACCACGACTTTGAGTGGCTTCTTCCCAAGGCTTGCGTGGCAAAGGGACTTATAGACCGGAGACTTCGCAGCCGCGGCCTCGTTCGCACCATATCCGTCAAAGGGCCAGACGCGAGGAGCGTTCAGGCGGCGATGAGCTCCGTGTTTGGTGGGGTGATGCGCGACATGCGGACAGCTGCTAAGAACCGATCGCGCAGACCCTCCACGTCGAGTCGGGGCGGGCAATTCCACGGCCTCTCCAACGACTGGGTGCCCCTCCGCAAGATCCACAAGGACTCTCGCCTCCATTTCCTCTCGCCTGCGGAGTTGGTCACCCCTGCGCTGTGGGACGTGCAGTTCCTCAACTCGGTTATCATGAAGTCCTCGGAGCCCCGGCTGTTCGTTACCCAGCCCGAGGCGTACGCCCAGGATGCGTATGCCTACGAGACTGGGTGGACGTGGCAGAGACTTAGGGAGCTTCCACGGTTCTACCCAGAGGTTGGGGCTCCGGGAGAGATCCCCGAGGCGGACGCGCTGGAGGAACACTGGTCGTTCAACGAGCTACTAGATGAGCCACCAGGCAGGTCGAGGTCGAACACTCCCGCGCCGCCTCATGCCCAGCATATGCCTAGCTCCCCCCCGCAGCAGTTCTTCACAACCGTCGAATCAATGTTCCGCTCCACGCCCTCGCGAGGCTCCACGCCCGCTCCACCCCGTCCCCGCAAGAAGCCCCAGCTCCCACACATCCGCACCAGCTCGATGCCGACCTCATCCACGCCCTTCATCTCTCCGTCTGCAAACCGCCGCGTTGTCTCCAACGGGAGCGGAGACAGACAAGTCATGGCGCCAGTTCGCGCCAGCGGTGCCATAACCAAGAGGCGGACACGCTCGCCCAGCCGCGCTCGGTTCACGCCAAGATGGAGCACCAAGAGCCCGAGCCCCGCGCTGGGCGCCGTGCGGAGCACCACGCCCTTCAACTACGCCACTCCCTATAGCAATGGACCGCCCGAGCCTCAACCCGCCTACGTCGCCGGCCAGCAGGCGGACGTTGCCGATGGGGACTTTGACATCGACGTCTTCGACGACGGCTCGTTCTATGACTACGAGGACGACGAGGAGGCCAGCCTTGGCAGCGTGGAGGTCGTCCCCCAACTGCTACCAGGCCAGAATTCGCAGCAGTTGCCGGAAGACGAGCCCTGGCCGGGGATCGAGGACGGCATGTCAGACGGAGAGAACGTGGACCCTAGGACGGAAGTGGACGGGGAGGGGGACTCGGAGATGAGCAGCCAACCGTCGGAGTACCCCTCCACCCAGGTGTGGAACGGCGGGGATGCGGGCTTCCGAATTCACGAGGACTAGTTGGGATTTCCACTCCTTTCATTTCCTTGATCCTTTTGTTTCTTGATACTTACTGTATGAGATGGCTTGGGTATACAAGGCGTTTAGCGCGCGGGTTCCTTCTTTTCTTTTTCTTTTTGGGGGAGGTTGGGGGGTTTTGAATTGAATTTGATGGTATCGGATGGGAACGAGGCAGGCGGGAGTTGGGGTAGCGTCATGAAGACGGATGGATTTGGATGGATGGGCATATGAGGGGGGTTAATGTCAATGTCAGTATACATGTAATGCGGCATCTCTGCTCCACTTCTCTAGAACAATGACATCAATATACTCATGGAACCCAAACTGCATGCACTTTGTCACGGCTATCTCCGTGTAGTCGCTTGGCTGGCCAGGCAAAGTTCTTCGGAGCAGCCACTGACATGCGCAGTGATTAGTGAATATCACGGATGGGACTCCCACTGATGGGACTCCCGACAACGCACAGAGACATGATCAACATCAACAATGATTCCCATCTATGCTTCTACCAATTCTATCTCTCTTCTACTCTCGCTAGCACGCCGTTCAAACCATAAAGCATGGGTATCCGAGTCTTCCTCCCAAATCTCCTCCCTCTCTCTGAGTCTAAAAACAAACGATACGCCAGAACCCCAAAAAAAACAAAACTGTGTCGGAGGAACCCGCCGGGTATCCGATGCGTCTATGCCAACCAACACCACAAACCAAGTGGCCCACCAAAGAAGGTAACCAAAACTCCAGGTTGCGACTCGTCTCTTCCTTAGCCATACCACGTCGTGCCCGGAACGAGGGAGCGCAGGATGGTGCACCGCTCGGTCTGGCACATCTTCCGCCTACCCAGCGACTTAACACGCGGGCCCGCCGGCCCCGTGACGTAGTGGTACTGCCCGAACAATCTCCACTGCCGCGGGTCGGCGAGGCTATACAGCTTGTCACCCCACGAGCCCTCGTAGTAAAACCACCCCGTCGGCGCCAGCGGGTTCTCATCTGTCGGCACCAGGGACCTCGCCCTCTCCTCAGGGTCCGACGACTCATCGAGGACGTGGTCGTAATGATATGCGTAGATATTCTTTGCGGGGTCCCAGATGGGGCCCTTGTCCGTCACGTCTTTCAAGAGCTTGAAGGGGAGAACGTACGCCTGCACACCCGGCATAGCATACATAGCGTGGCTGCCGACGGCGGAGTAGATCACTGGCCGGCCGCCCCTCTTCTCGACGGCCTCCCAGGCATAGGCTTGCCCACCTTCGTGCTCGGAGAAGAAGATGCCGCGGGGAACGCCGTGCTCAAAGCGTACCATGGCATGTTCCCAATCGCCCACGTGGTTGCCGAAGCGGATGCCCAGAACCGTCTGGCCGAGGTTGTAGCTGTAGAAGAAGAACCAGAAGGCGTCGACAATGCCGGACCCCTTGTCAACGAGGATGAGCACCGCAGGCGCCTTGGAGTAACCCTTCTCATCGGGCTTGTTGTGCCGAGCTTGGAGAGGGTTGTGGTGTCTCCTCTTAGGACCGCGATTCGTCCTGTAGTCCGGTTGGTGGTCTAGTCTTCGCGGGTCCGAGATACGGTGGAGGGAACGATCCCTATCGACATCGAACCACGAGGTAGGCGGCGTCAGACGCTGCGCATCGTCTCGCGCATCGTCTTCCCAAGGTAGGTCCGACGGAAACCGCTCATCGCTATCCCCTTCCTCGTAGTCGTCGTCATCTGAGGGTACCGGGACACCGATATTGCTGTAGAGCCACTCGGGCCTGTGTTCGACGTCGTTGTCGCTGACAAGGTATACTGAGGAAGAGTAGTCGCTCAACAGATCCTGGATGTTATGTAAAGATAACTTTTCTGTCAGGTTGAGACGAGTTGGGTCGTCTTCGATCGGGTGCTCAACATGGGGCGTAACATGCTGGATGTGCTCGGCGATGTCGGCCGGCCAGAAATACTCCTCAGAGCAGAGGTGCACGAGCGGCGCGTAGTCGAGGACGTACTTTGGAATCGATTGCAACGTCTCTGGCTTGCTACCCGTCGCAGGCTTGTTGGGTGTCGGCTTATTCGTACCGAGCTTCTGCTGAGACCTTGGAGGTGGGAGTATTTCCCATGCCGCCTCGCGATCTAGATCGTCTAGTACCGGTAGCGACCGTAGCTCCAGACTCCTATGGCTAGCTTCGAGCGTATCGTCGGATAGAGGGCCAGGGTCTTTGTTGTTCAGGAAGGGCGGATCAGACCGGAGGTGGTGAAGACCGCAGAGTCCCATCCACCGACATGCTTGGCGGTCGAGCCAGTACGGCGATGACGACACCCACGCCCTGTCCTCCTTCTTCTTTTCTTTGCTCGGCGGAACAGGGTTGAGGGCCTGCGGAGCGTACCAGGCGCCGAACGAGAGAGCGACGACGAGCAACACCACAAGGATGAGCGTTCGAAGGCGGAACATTTTCCTCGGCTCTGGTGCGCCACGATCCCGGATGTTCCGGGAGGGGCCAAGATGAGGAGTGTTGAGGCGGAGGAAGGCGGGAACCCTTCAACCGGCTGCGGATATACCTGCTCTATGAGAAGGTGCCAGTGTGGAAAGATGTCGGGAGGGGGTGGCAGTAAAGTATGCGGAGAGAGATATCTTTGGTTCCTATTAAAGGTGTCGAAGGGGAACGAAAGTCGGGGTGGATGTGGGGGGAAATGTGGAACGCAGGGCGGTCAATGGCAATGCGCGCTAAAGCAGAGGATAGAGAGTAGAAGGGGGTGTTCTTGGCTGTGGATACTGGGTTTTTTTAGTTCAAGGGCGAGGCCGAGCTCGGGGGTTCCGCGGGCGACGGGCGATGACATTGGAGGTTGCGGTTGGCGAGGACGAGGCGGCTAAGACAAATACCAGTTGAAATATACTCGGGAGTGGCGAAGTGCTACCCAACAGGAACCAGATTCGTGGGCTGGTGGCGGGATCAGATCGCCGGAGGTATCAATTTTATCAAGAGAGAGGGTTGAGGAAAACAACAGCCGGGATATAAAAAAAAGAAAGGTGAGGCCGCCGCTATGGTCGCAGATGGAAAAAGGGACAAAAAACATTGACAATAAAAGTACGGTCCAAGGTTTTCTCAGCCCGGGAATCAGTCGTCAGACCCTTCCCCAACTGTTGTCGTTACCTCTGCCCGTTACGATACCTTCTCCCCGGTCAGTTTCGTAAGGCGCCCAGGGTCACACCCAGCATTCCGCAAACAGGTACGAGGTACGGGCCGGAGGGCGAAACAGCCCCCGGCTACAGGCACACCCGACAGCGCAGCTTTGGCGAGGAAAGGGCGCCCGAGTGTCGGAAATCGGTGGGCGGGAGAGGTACCGGATACGTCGGGACAACCCCTGCATCTGACGACATAGCGGGTATTCGTAACCCCGCCCTGCCGTCAGCCAAGGATGACCCCACTCCCCCTCCTTCAAATCCTCACACGCCACCCGACCTCCGCTGAGAGCCCACTGCCGCCCATTGGTGCTGTGACATGGCCCACGGAGAAGTTTCGGCCATGTGCCGCGATGGCTAGTGCCCCACAGAGCGACTCCTTTGTTGGACGTTTCCGGACTTCCCCCACCTTTTTATTACCGCTTTCGCCTTGCGTTCCCTCCTCGGCAGCCCCCCTCGCGCTGCAGATCCGGTAACCTCGGGTCCTGGGGATTTTGTCGGGTCTGAGTAGTTTTGGGTGCTCGGGCGCGCGAAAGCAAGTGCTTGTGAAGGCCACATGGATTTTACGGCTCACAATGCCGAGCAACGCCGGAGTGTTGTGCCAATTGTGCAGACACACCAATGGGCTTCCCGAGAAACAAAGCCACGGGTGATGGAGTCACTTGATTCGCCCGTGTGTGTCCTCTTCGCTCCTCTTTTGGCAGGAGAAAAGCGGCACGCCAGCTCCCTTTCGATCTGACGAACGACTCCGCCCGTGCTGACCACATGGTGGCTCTGAGTTATTTTGGGCGGCTCCCTCTGCCTTGGGACCCGCTGTTTCAAACCAGTGGAAAATACCGCCTGTCCCACCCCAGATGCACAGCGAGCCAAAAATGATCGACGTGAGGATCCGGTGATGCAGGCACGGGCTCGCTGCGGGGTCAGGAACAGCGCAGCGTTGCTCCGCCTATCCCACTCCCACGCACCGCCACGGTTGGCCATGAGCATCCTCTTACTTGGCTTCCGCGAGTGGCTCTGCGTGTTAAACCTGTATTACCTGCTCGGTCTGGCGGAGGATATGTGACGGCACGGTATTAGCGAGCGACCGGCCCGGGTGTCTCGATTCTGCGGCCACGCGGGATGGTCGGCGGCGGGGGAAAATGACAGCGGCAGCGGGGCATATTAGCGACCTGCTTGTCTCGTTTGTGTATGCGGCTGATGCCGGTCTTCCAGAGACGTGTCTCCATCACGGGTCGCTTCCGCATATGCAGGCGGGACACCATCGCAGCAATGATTTACATTTTAAGGCTAGCATTCGGGTGCCCAAAGGCGTCCTCCAATTTTAATGCGAAGTAAATAATGTAGTCCAGTTTATTATGGCCACGGATATGCCTTCATTCACTCTCTGGCAAAGACGATATAGTCTAAATCGGGTCAACTAGGTCCAGCCTCCCGCAGCAATTTGGTTGGACACCGATTGGAGATGCGCAATGAGTGTGAAAAGGACGTTCCTGGGTATTGTGATTCATAAACGTACATCCGACCAACCTATGGAGAGCTTCCCATGGCTACATCTCCATCATAGTCTTCGTTCTCACCCTCCTCATCCTCGTCACCCTCAGCATAGTCCTCCTCCACCTCCTCGCCGGGCAGTATATCCGACCACATTTCCGGCGTCGGAATCGAGCCCGTAGCCTCATTAGCTTCCGACTCCCTCTCTGAGCCTCTGCTAGTCGCCACCTCAGGCCTCCCCAAGGGCAACGGCCTCCTTCCCTGGTCTTCCGCTGCCTCCGAAGGCAGGTCCAGAGCCTGCGGGAACTTCAGCCGCACCCTTCTCGGGATGAAGTCGGGATCCCTGTCGTCCTGAAAGTCCTTATCCGGCGCCGGCTTCGCCACGACGGTGACCTGGTCCTTCTCTCCCCTTTTCATCTTCAGCGCCATCAGGTTCTCCAGGAACCTCACCTGCCTCTTCCGCTCGTCAATGCGGTGCTTCCCTAGCACGGGCAGTTGTATTCCGAATGCCTCGCGCGTCGCCCGCAGCCTGTCCAGCTCCTCGGGGATCGTAAGCACCTTCTCCGTCGTCAGGATGCGCGCCGAACTCGCGGCTAGGAGGTCCACATTGCCTGGTAGGTTACGAAGGGCCGGTAAGGGCGCCGCGGCATCGGGCTCCGCGAATATCATCTCCGTGCCAAGGACCTCTGCCCAGCTCCCCTCGAAAACCTTGCCGCGGTAGGATATGATGGGGTGCTCGGTGTGCAGGTCGAGGATCTCAATGTCGCGCGCAACCAGTTTGTCGTCGGCCACCTCGGTACCACCGTCATGGGAATGCGGTATGAACCTCTCCAGGTCGGGATCCTCCTCTTCAAGATCGTCTTCGCGCTCGGGAAGCGACTCAGAGTCTTCATCCTCGTCGTCCGTCATCTTGCCGCCTGGGCGTACAACGCGGTGGGCCATGGATCGCTTGTGCTCGGAGTCCGGGTCGTTGATAAAGTCAGCGTAGTAGCCCCCCCTTCCGAAATGCATGATGCCGCTGGGGTTCCGGTACACGAACTCGGGTAGCGAGAGGTCGACGGTCAGGTAGTACGTCTGCGGTGGCAGGGTTAGCCGCTTGGTTTCGAGGGGAGACGCGCGATGACGGACACGGGAGTGTGCAGGCGGACTCGTAATCATACCTCGGTCTCTGTGGTAGAATACTCATATTCCCACTGCGAGTCGTCTTCGGGCTCGAACCGGGATGCATTGGCGGACTTGGGTACAGGGGGAGGGGGTCCGTGGTGGTCTGTCGTCATTTGCTCTGCTTCTGAGGCCGACATCTTCTAGGGTGGGCGGTCGTATGCTATAAAATAGGCCGCACAGGTGAGCTTCATCTGGGGTTAATGAAGAGAGGGGGGAAAGGCTGGGATGTCGTTGGCAGGCGGTGGTGAAGATTGAACATTGTGTGGTGCAGGGTTGGCATGCAACTAGAGCTACCCACTTTTTTTCCTCCCACGCTGGCGGTTGTCCCCCGCCTGAGTTACAGTCCCCCAACAGCCTCACAGCTGCCTCGCCTGCCATCCTCTCATGCAAGCGATTGTAAGTATTTTAGGTTTCAAGGGCCCCCTGTAACCGAACTTTTATTTAGTTAAATTATTTTTTTCCTTTTTATAAAAAATTTAGTCTGCCCGCTTGAGAGTTTCTGACAAAAACCGCACCTATCTGTTCAATATCCAAGATCGATATGGCTTCACTCCGATTCACAAACTGTCGTCTTCAGGACCGCGCGGGTTCTTCTCATAATAGACTATCGCCTCACTTAGAGAAGTAGTACAGTCCATCCAGAGCCGGATTCTCCCGTACGTCTGCCGTCGAGGACAATCACGGCCTAGCATCCCAAACTATAGCCTAGCGGTTGTCCGAACCAAAGATCGTCTAGGAGCCCAATATCGATGCGGCATCACGGTGGAAAGAACGAGTGGGCCCAATTCCATCGACCCCGTCCGCAGTGGCGGCTTCCCACCCTCCTGGTCCCGCATGGTGTTCCTATCCAGGAGCCACCTCCACGCATTTCGGAAGGTAGCATAGACGGCTCCCTGATCCTGACAGGGCCGCGGTTTGACCTCTGGGGGCTCTTCAGGCAGCGTCTCAAGGGTGGGTAGGACCCGCTTATCGACGATGAGGCGATGATCGTGGCGTACGTAGAGGTCCAACAGGTCGAGGTCTGGTTCCCTGTCAAGGTGCGTCTCATCCTTGGCGTGCTTGTTGAACCAGGACAGGAACGCCCGCCCAATGGAGGAGAATGCATCAGCCCCTTCTTCGACGCCAAATTCTACGTGAACGGCGTCTCTATCTGGAAAGTCCTCCACTATCTTGATCCAGAAGCGCTACGCGATCTGGTCGGTGGCATGCGGCAGGTTAGGATCGCGGGGCTGTCGGCGCGGGTTCTCACTCTAGAAGTCATCGTTCTCAGCCTTGCCGTGCCGATTCTGTTTCACGATCCACCTGATCCATGCACGCAGGCAGCCCAGAGCCCTTGCGAACCGTTCGTCTGTGCCAGGACCGAACACTGCACAGTAGGTGAAGCCCCAAGAGGTATCGTTAGTGTACCGGTTGCTCTATCTTGAATAGAACAGGCTGTCGTGAGCCCTCGCGTCATCCATATTGTAGCACAGCCTTCAGGAAAGGGCCCGAAACCAGGAGGGGCTGTTGTCGACGACATTCGACAGCGGCGCTAATGTACCTTCCGGCGTGAACTTTGCTGGCAGATGTTTGGGGAACTGTGATTATTATTGCCCCACCGAAAGAGTCGGTGCGACCTGGGCCGACCGCGGGGCAGCTGCGAAAATCTGCCCCGCAGTCAACTTGATATGCGGTAGCCCACCTCGAAAGAGTCATACTCGTAGCGACTGAGACGAGGTCATAGCAGTGAATTCCCTCTCTTGAACTACAACGACAGCACTTGCCGTGTCCGACGACCTGAAAGCTCGCGATCGATCACCCTGCGACGTCATATCATCTCTCGCCATTCCCTATCGGCCGACTTCCAGCACTCGGCCACCATGCCCACCGTCCACCTCCTCGACTACGTCGCCGGCAACATACGGAGCCTGGTCAATGCAATTGAATTATTAGGATACAATGTTGAGTGGATAAAATCTCCAGAGGATGTCGCCAATGCCGAGGTGTGTAATGAGACGTTCCCTCTAGCTCCAGAGAGACGGTTGTTAAGGCCATTCGACAGAAACTTATTCTCCCTGGCGTCGGCCACTTCGGCTACTGCATGACGCAGCTGGCATCCGCGAACTACCTCGAGCCTGTAAGGAAGCACATAGAGGCTGGCAAGCCCTTCATGGGAATATGCGTCGGAATGCAGGCGTTGTTCCAAGGCTCCTCCGAGGACCCTCTTGCGGAAGGCCTGGGTATCATCAAGTCTCGCTTGTGCCGATTCGACGACTCCGTCAAGACCGTCCCCCACATCGGATGGAACTCCGCTAGTACGGGCGATCAGACCATGTACGACCTGCGCGCGGACTCGAAGTACTATTATGTCCACTCATACCTCTCTCCCTACGTCAAGGGTGAGCTCGAAGCCCAGGGTTTCACCGTCGCCGTTGGGACTTACGGCACAGAGTCCTTCGTGGGCGCCGTGGCCAAGGGCAACATCTTCGCCACACAGTTCCACCCCGAGAAGAGCGGCGCGGCCGGCCTCCGCGCGATCAATGCATTCCTCACTGGCTCCGGCCCCAAGAACCTAACCTACAACCCCTCGGGCCTCGACCTCGCTTTCAAGGACGGCCTCACCCGCCGCATAGTCGCTTGCCTCGATGTCCGCACAAACGATCAGGGCGACCTCGTGGTGACCAAGGGTGACCAGTACGACGTCCGCGAAAAGGGTTCCGACCGAGATGTCCGCAATCTCGGCAAGCCGGTCGAACTGGCCAAGCGCTACTACGAGCAGGGCGCCGACGAGGTAGCCTTCCTCAACATCACGAGTTTCCGCGATATTCCCCTCGCCGACCTCCCCATGCTTGAGATCCTCCGTCGCACCTCCGAGACCGTCTTCGTGCCCCTTACCATTGGCGGCGGCATCCGAGATGCGGTCGATACGGACGGGACGAAGGTCAGCGCGCTGGAGATCGCTACTATGTACTTCAAGTCCGGCGCCGACAAGGTCTCCATTGGTTCCGACGCCGTGTTCGCCGCCGAGGAATACTACGCTGCTGGCCGGAAGCTCCTTGGCAAGACAGCCATCGAGCAGATCTCCGCCGCCTACGGCAACCAGGCCGTCGTCGTCAGTGTCGACCCCAAACGCGTCTACGTTGCCGACCCATCCACATCCACACACAATCTTATCGAGACCACTGCCCCTGGCCCTCAGGGCGAAAAGCACTGCTGGTACGCCTGCACGGTCAAGGGTGGTCGCGAGACTCGCGACGTCGATGTCGTGCAGCTGGTGCAGGCCGTCGAGGCCATGGGCGCCGGCGAGATCCTACTCAACTGCATCGACCGCGACGGCACGGGGCTGGGCTACGACCTCGAGTTGATCGACCAGGTCAAGGCCGCCATCAAGATCCCCGTCATTGCGTCGAGCGGCGCGGGGAAGCCGGACGACTTTGCGGTTGCGTTCGAGAACACCGCTACCGATGCGGCGCTGGGAGCGGGGATGTTCCACCGTGGGGAGTACACTGTTAAGGAGGTGAAAGACTACCTGCAGGAAAAGGGGCTGGTAGTGAGGAGGTTTGAGCAGGAACTGTAGGTGAGCAGTGAAGAGGTAAGGCACCAAACATAGATGGAATATTACAAAGGCTATGCGGCGTCACTGAATTCATAAAAGGTCCTATGGGTTCGAAATGTTCACATTCCTAAAACGAGTATAGAGAACATTAATGTAACATTCCGCGTTCGCTAAAGAGAGATGCGAATCCACGATTCGATCGCTGTAAACCTACATAGCATAGCAAAAAGAAAAAAGAGAAAAAAAAAAAAAAGACGCCGGAAAGGACTCAGAGGCTAAACTTAATTCTCGCTGACGCCTTGATCCCAACCCCGCAAAACGTCCTTTCGTTAAAGCAGAGTACGAGCAATCCCAGAAGCCGCAAAAGTTTCAAACAGAACTCCGCGAATAGAACTTGTTCCTAACCCCAAGGCTGAGAGGAAAAGAACAGTTTCCAGTTGCTTTTATACCTCCATGCCCATAAAGAGCCACTTGTCGCTGGTAATATCGACATCGCCGGCCCAGTGGTCCAGGGTCACCGGTTCAAAACCAACCCAGCGTAGACTTTTCATCAGGCCCTGGGCATGGCTGCGCGTAATATCTCGGTCGATGCAGATAACCAGGCGCGCGCACTCCATGGGTGACTCGGCTAGTTCAATGAGTGCCATAAGTCTAAGATAAACATGTTAGCATATCCCTTTGAGAACATACCTGGTGTTTAGCTTGCACTTACGCTTGCTTCAACTCCATGTCAACGACCGTACTATCAAAGAATGCAAAGAGTGTCTTCTCGCCATTCCGTTCGCCAATGAAGGCCCGATAGCTCGTTCCACCGACATAGTCCCAGACCTCGGCCCACGCCGAGACCGAGGTTGCCGAGCCGCCCGTCTGTTTCCCCCCCAGGTCCGGTAGGTACCGGTCGTCGGGCGGCGTCGGCAGAGAATCCACACCCATCAGGCAGGAGCCATTACTAACCGCGTCCTTCTCAACCCAGAACACGGAACTCATGGTCTCGCAGAAGAACCTCACACATTCTTCCCTGATCAGATGCGTTGCCCCCCCTCGCCGACTCCCCTGTTTCGAGGGGATCTCGCGGCCCCGGTTACGGGCTCGGTCCTTGGGCAGGACGGCGAGCTCGTTCGAGGACGTTATGGCGACGAGGGGGGGACTTGAAGGGGGGGATGGAAGTCCTGAGATAGGGACCTCAGGAATACCACTCTGCCCCTGCTAAGGAGTTAGTGATCTTCCCATCTATACCGTTTGCAAATAAGGGAGGCCGCGATATCAACATACCGCTGCCCCAGGTAGAGCAGTAGTGGAGCCCCTTGAGGGACCCCACGGTGTCGACAACGTAGCAGGTGGCGAGAACGTTAGGGACAACGCCCTCGCCATAATTACTACTAGCGTAATTACTCTTCTGTTTCATGGGCGCCATTGTAAATGAGTTTCCAGAGCGTCTTCTTAAAAACGGGTGTTGTGGTATGGTTGTGAGGTCTGGTTGGCTCGTCGGGTTGATTCGTCCGGTCTCGTGAGCGATTTCTCCTTTTGTCGAAGCTGTTTCGAACTTGAATTGATTGTCTGATGGAATTGGGTTGAAGTTTTGAAGTGGCGTAGAGGTTACTCGGGAGCAGCTGTGGTTGTAGGGACGTTGTCTTGATGGTTGCTTTCAAGTAGGGGCGGTTTGGTGTCCTGAATTAGGGAGGGGGGAGAGGAGGAAATCGAAGAAAGTGCGAGTGCGCCGCCAGATGTACTTTGGCGGTGCTTCGGTGGCGGGAGGAATTTCCTTGGCGCTTGTATCGGTGTGTGCCAATGACTAATGGAGTGGAGGGGGGGCTTGTGGGTATCGCCTCTGACCACGAGCTATCGGCCGATGCGCAACGCACGTTTTCCGACACCGCTGTTGTGAATGGTCTGGCCATTCAAGATCCACCCTATTGCCCCGGCCAGGAGGCATTCGTCCATCCACGGTGCGCCCGAGCACGGTGGGCGTGGTCATTGTTGCTCCTGTTTCCGCCAGTGCCTGGAATCCTCCAGAAAGAGGGAGTACCTCTTTTTTTATTGTGATGATGATTATCGTTCGTTCTCAGTCCGATATTGCTCGGCAGGACGTGCCTGTTTTGGCCCGCATATGTTGGCACAGACCCCGCCTGCCGTTCCATGCACGGCTTGTCGTTCCAACGGCCAGTTGAGCCTTGTTTCCACTAGGGGGCTTCGGTCGTACTTGTGGACTCAGAACGACGACCCCTAATAATTTCATCCTAAATCGAGATGGAGGAATTGCCGCAACGTGTCTGTGATGCCAATCCACCCAAGCACGGCCCCTCGGAGAATTCGTTAAGAAGACCTTCAAACCTTCTTTTCTTGGAATGACATTGGATTCCGCCGTGGTTGGCTGGGCTTGAGAGTCATGTGGCCCGTCTCGCAATACACGGTTGCTATGTGCTCTTTGCCAAGACCTCATCCTCGCGGGGTAAAGAACGTGTAGGAAACAACCCAATTTTTATGGTCTGAATTGGCTGCAAGAAGTTTTTTAGACCCTCGTGGACAGAAACCAGCTTCATAGAGGAGCAGTCTAATGCAGAGATGCAAGCCACCCGACAGAGCGAGCACATGCGCGGTGGGGTCGCTGTGGAACGTTCCAAGTCGTGGCGTACAGCCTCCTAAACCTTCTGAAGTACTGTGGACTGCACGGAGAAGGCAAAAACTTCAATGTGGTTGACGTGCCGCCCCGTTGAACATTTCATGGAGGATATGAATACTATCATCACCCTAGAACTGCGTTAACTTGAACCTCGGGGATGAAAATCCCTTTCTCTCTCGAATGATTTGAACAGCCGGTGGGACGATTGGAGCGACGCTCATAACCCAGCTCCACAACGCAGCGCCGCTACAGTGCATGTGGATCCCAGAGTGCCGATACGACCCCGCCCGTTCCGGCTATCGATAACGCCGTCGTGGGGTCACGCCCCTCGATGCTGCGGGGGCCTCGGGTCCTTGGGACTTGACTTCCCACACATTCGGAGTACCATAGTAGAGTTTGCCTCCTCTAACAGAGTACCCAGTGTCATTTGGCACCGAATCTAGCTAGTTTCACAACGCTCGACGGAGATTTCCCCCAGATCCCTGGTTTGCCAAGAGCCAATATATCTCATTCTTCAGAAAAGCACTCAACTCTGGGCATCACCAACAGCCCTTACTTGGCCATCACCACCAGCCCTTACTTGGCCATCATTCCGGCGTTCTTGGCTTCACGCTCACGCTAGCCCTGGACTGATCCTATCGGAGAATCATCCTGTCTTGCAAACTCCTGCTACACGCTTGGTAACATCTGCCCACGTAGTGCAAGGGCTAACAAAAGCACGACCTCGCGAATCTCCTTACACGGCGCTCAAACAAACTCGGACCGTATCACCTCTGGACCTGCCGTGTCCAAGATGTCCAAAGAAAGGTCCAAGACCATCTTCCCAACCTTTCTTCTTCCAAGCCTCAAGGTTCCCCTCCGTCCCACCCGGCCTATCGACTACTCCCTCACCCGCAAACCCGCGGCCCCGACACCCGTCCGCCTCACCCGCTGCAACGCGGACACACTTCGCTGCACAACGTGCTCCACCGACCTCGCCTTCTCCTCCCAGATAATCAGCAAGGGCTTCACCGGCCGCCACGGCCGCGCCTACCTCGTCGGCCCGCCGACCTCCGACCCCACCTCCACACCGCCGTCTTCTTACTCGACGCCTGACCTCATAAACGTCCGCGTGGGGCGGTGCGAGAGTCGCCAGCTCGTAACGGGGTGGCATACCGTCGCGGACATTTCGTGTGCCGTCTGCCACGCGAAGCTCGGGTGGAAGTACGTCGACGCGAAGGAGTACACGCAGCGGTACAAGGTGGGCAAATTCATCCTGGAGACCGAGAGGGTGGTGACGTACCGGAGCTGGGAGGATGTACCTGCCACGCCCACAGATTCGAGGTCAGAGGATAGTGGGGGTGTCGTGGCGGGACCGGTGGAGGAGGTCGAGTTTGATTCGGACGATGAGGACGAGTGTGATGATATCTTTGCGGGGACGTGGGATCGAGAGTTGGTAGCTAGGAGGAGGAATAGGAGGGGGGGTTCTAGGGGAAGTTGAGATTCTTGTCCCTTTTCAGGGAGGTGTTGCAGTTGATGTCTCTGAGTTCCATCGCAAAGGAACAACGGCTTTTCCTTGGCTGTCCTAAGGCAACCCGTATCTTGGGGTATATCGGCGCTCTTGGACAGATCATACTTTGGGACTGTGGGTAGGGTTGTACATATACACTTACACTTGTGATTTTATTATGGACGAGGCCGAGAAAGTACGTGCATTTAGAGGAAGACTAATCCTGTTCTGCGATTATACCCACCACGTTTGTTTTCCTTAATCGCCCTATTGCAAGTTGGATGTATCTGCAGTATCAAACTCTTCTCTAGGTCTCTCTTGCCAGACGTTAACATCTCTCTCCACACGCCGTATAGCCCTTTGTGGCTCTTGAGATTAGATTACTACATAGTACACTCGAGTACAGGTCAAGACTGAGGCTCCTCGGCAACATAGTGGAGGTAAGCTCCGAGAAGCTTGATTCCCTCGATGTAGTTCCTCTTGTCTAGCTTCTCGTTGATAGAGTGAGCACCGTCGGTCGAGCTGCCCATGGGGAGAAGTAGCACGTTCTTGCCCGTCGCCTCCTCGAAGGTAAGTGTGATAGGAATACTACAGTGAGGAGACCGTTAGTATTCAAGCAGAATGAAGCCTCACAACGAGAATACATACCTTCCTCCCTCGCGCGTGAAATCGGGCTTGACGCCCCACACTCTCTCGACGGCCTTGGCCGCAGCCGTGAAGTTCCAGTGGTTAGGCGACGCAGCCCACCATTTGCCCGAGTGCTGAGGGAACACGTTGAGGGTGTTCTTGCTCCCGATCTCAGCGAACCGCTCCCGCACGTAATCGCACACCAGTTTGTTCGTCTTCTCAATCTCCATGTTGGGAACAGTGCGGATGGAAAACTTGCCAATGACTTTAGCGGGGATGACGGTCTTCGCGCCGGGGGCAGAGAATGCGCCCTCAATTCCGTGGAGGGTGAGGGAAGGGTTCCGCCAGCGTCCCATGAGCGTCCGCTTCTTATCATCGAAGATCGAGGTCTTGCTACCAAGAGACTCGTACAGGTTGTCCATGGTGAAGGAGATGTCATCGTACAGGGCCTCCTCCTCGGCCGTGACAGGGGCAACTTGCTCCTTAATGCCGGGGATGAGAATCGTGCCGTCGTTGCTAACCAGCTGGCTCATGAGCTTCACCAAGTCCGTCATGGGCTCCTGGGCGGTGCCGCCGAAGACTCCACTGTGCAGGTCGGCAGCTGGGCCCGAAACCTCGATGGAATAATAGTTGCAGCCACGCAGGCCGTATGTCAAGCAGGGCTTCTCCGTGCCCAGCCAGTAGTTGTCGGAAATGCAAATGGCATCAGCGTCGGCGAAGAACTTCTTGCCTTCAGCTTCGATCAGCTCTTCCAGACCCTCCGACCCGTACTCCTCCATGCCCTCAAAGCACATGAGGAGGTTCACAGGGAAGTCCACGCCGGCCTTCTGGTGGGCCTCGATGGCGTTGACCCAGCCTAGGACGGGGCCCTTGTCATCAGTGCTTCCACGGCCAAACATCCTCCCCTTATCATCGACGGTAAGGTCGAAGGGCTCGGTGGCCCAGCCGTCGCTCACCTCAGCAGGCTGGACATCATAGTGACCATAGACGAGGACAGTCCTCTTGTTCTTGTCGTTGCCGTATCGGCCGAGGATAACGGGCGGGAGTTGGAGGCCGGGCTTGCCAGGCTGTTCGCCCAGAGCACGGAACTCGATCTCGGCGCCGAGAGCCTTCAGCTCGGCGCCCAACCATTCACCCATGCGGACAACATCGGGGCGGCGGTCTGGGTCGGCGGAGATGGAGGGGATGGCGACTGCTTTCCGGAGGCGGTCGATGAAGTGGTCAGTCGAGGAGTCGACCTGCTTGAAGAAGCCGTCGAGCTGGGGTGCCATCTTTCTAGCTTGGTGGGCACGAACTTCGTCTGTTAGGTACGACCTCGTAGTCTGCGCAATGGTCCGCCGCAAAGGGTGCTGATTGAGGGTTGACGAGAGAACGGAATTGATACTAAGAGCTCGGTGGAGGGTAGAGAAATTGTGGTGCAAACACGGACGGCATGAAGTTGCTCGTGAGAGCAAGATGCGGGGCATTGTGCTGGACTATCTACAAAAGTACCCTCCCTCCAACATTAGACGCTCTCTTGGCCAGAAAGCGCAGGTAACCAGTGGAGGAATAGGGCCTTTGGCGGGGTTGCCCCTCTTCAGGAGCAGCCTATTGGAGACCCGTCGCGAGGGAAGGAATCAACCGCCAGGCGATTGTCAGCAGCGAGTACCCGAGAATGGCCGCTATGACTGGTAACTATTCTCTGTTGGAGCAAAAGAGATGCGGCCAGATGCGGCCCTGCGCCAGAGCAGCGCCAGAAAGTTGCATCAAGCAGCCCCACCCTTCAGAAAGGTGTACCACGTGATATTGCAGCGAGATGGGGCGGCGAAATTCGCTTGAGGCGGAAAAGCAAGATTATGTAATTATTCCGAGTCGAGATACTGGATTTGATTAGTCATATTCTAATAACCAGTAGGCAGCCAAATCCCCCAGACTTCGCCAGATTCCCTCTCCACTTCCTTTCCCCTTTCATCATTCTTTTCCAGCACCCCTCTGCTTTCCGCATCCGTTTCCTATCAACACTCGGCGGGGAAACATCGCGGGCCTCGACAGTAAACTATCCATCGCCGGCTGCATTATTGTTTCCATCGATCGGCTGCCGACATCCCCCCGTACAGTCTTGAAACAGGCGATTTCTTCCACCAACTCCCCACCAGCCGCCCGATCAGTCCATTGTGACAAGTGACTCTTCGGCAGCCACCATCGCCGCTTCACTAACCCTCCTTTTGACTACAGACAGGTGCGCCGGAATATCCTCTGATATTGTGCCCGCGGTTGGTACTGTGGCGGACGCTGTTGGGGTTCAAGAAGAAGTCTATTCGGGTTTGTCTTGGGGCCTCTGACTTGAGCAAGGGAAGAGCGAGCAGTGAGAAAAACAAAGAGCCCAGACAGAAACAAAAGGGGTCCTTCCTTTCTTCAGTGGTGGAGCCCTGGCACACACTGGCTTTGTATTGATCCTATTCCAGCAAGGATTGACCCATCGTTTATTCGTTCTCTGTCCCTGAGCATTGAATCACAATTGATTTTCTTGTTTCGTTCTTGTTGTTGGAAGGCGAGGTCCTTTTGGGAGATTCAAAGATTCCTCACGTCCCCTTACTCTTCAAAATTCAAATACCTATTCTAGTTGATCTCTCCGTGGTACGACCCGTGGCAATACAGGTCAGGAACGCTCTCAGGAGAGTGCAGTCTGCGACTATTCTCGATCACATCTAGGGGAGGAAGTGGAGAAGGCGACTCTGGATCCCTGAACGGCAGAAACGGAACTATTCACCTTGTAAACGGGTACCCTTTCAATACGTCATCATGCCTTCGTCAGTCTTTTTCAAATTCAAGTCACAGAAGGAACCGACCCGTGTCGAGTTCGACGGAACCGGCATCTCGGTATTCGAGCTCAAGCGGGATATCATCATCAAAAGCGGTCTCGGAGACGGCACGGACTTTGATCTTGCAATCTACAGCGAAGATGGCAAAGAAGGTAAGTACTCAAGATGTGTGGTTTTTATTATAATGCTCGGTCACTAACGTCGGCTAGAATACGACGATGATACGACCATTATACCCCGGGCGACAGTAGTAACTGCTCGTCGACTCCCGGCGATCAAGCCTGGTGCCGGCAAAGCTGCCCGCTACGTCACTGGAAAAATGCCAGGTCACGCCAAGAACTCATTCAAAAAGGATCAGGCGGCAAAGGACAAAGCGGAGAAGGCCTCGGCCTCAATTCAGGAGGCAGGGACCGAGCAGGAGAAAATGCAGGCCATGTTCCAGGTACTATCGGGAGCGTGGTCGGCCGAGCGGGAGGACTTGTCTCAGTATGTACCGTTATTTGTCTTATTCCACCGTTGGGTGGTGATCTTTTACCTCTGAAATGGAACTAACCATGTCTGCAGCGAGAAACCGGTCTTCTTCAACAAACCAGGAGCCCACAGACCTGCTAACGTCCCCGACCACGATCCCCCGAATGGCTACATCTGCTATCGGTGTGGAGAGAAGGGTCATTGGATTCAGATGTGCCCTACGAACGATGACCCGGAATATGACAATCGACGCCGCGTAAAGCGGACTACCGGCATCCCGCGATCATTCCTCACGACTGTGGACAAGAGTGTTGCTCTTTCCCAGTCAGGTGGGGATGACGACGCGAAACGACCAGCTGGCATAATGGTAAATGCAGATGGAGATTTCGTCATCGCTAGGCCTGACAAGGCATCGTGGGAGAAGTACCAGGCCAAGGCGAAGTCGTCTGCGGCGGCTGCCAAAGGAGAGGCTGCTGAAGAGAAGGAGCTTCGTGAGAAGGGGTTGGAGTGCCCGACGGACAAGCGGATGTTCATAGAACCAATGAAGACGCCGTGCTGTGGGAAGACTTATTGCAATGATTGCATAACTAATGCTCTCATCGAAAGCGACTTCGTCTGCCCTGCCTGCAAGGCCGAGGGCGTGCTCATCGACGACCTCAAGCCCGATGATGAAGTGACTGAGAAGATCAAGGAGTACCTACAAGAGAAGGAAAAGGAGAAGGAGGACGAAGCAGCAAAAAGTCCCAGCCCGGCTCCCAAGAGCCCCTCCGCCGTGCCTGCAGCGCCGGTCGAGGCTTCCTCGACAGCCCCTGACACTCAAAATGGTGCTGATAAGGGTGAGGAAAAGGCTACCCAAAGCCCCAAGGACGGAAGCGTAACCCCCGCCAGCAAACAGGCGGTTTCAGCAGCCTCGCCTGCTACGGACCAACCATCCCAGACCGACTCTGTTACGACCTCTACCAACACTCAGGGCTCATCAGCAACAGACCTTACTTCTGCCACCGAAGGAACAAGCTCACAACAGTCCACTTCGAAGAAACGACCGGCAGACGAGCTGCTGGAAAACCCTAAGATTCCCAAGGCGCCGAAGGCCATGCAGCAGAAGATGCAGCAGGACGAGCAGGCTGCGATGCAACAGCAATTTATGAACGGGCCCAACAGTATGATGGGGATGGGCAATATGCCCAACATGATGCCGTTTGGAGGGATGAACCCTATGGGGATGGCCATGCCCAACATGGGGATGCCGATGGGGATGCCGATGATGAATCCCATGATGAATGGTCCCATGAACGGGGGCTTCCCGCCGATGAATGGCAACCCGATGTTCAACGGAATGATGCCGATGATGAATGGTGGCATGAACCCCAACATGGGCGGTGGGGGAATAGGCCCCGGGATGAACGGTGGGGGTATGAACAACAACTTTCAGCAGCGGAACCGGAACTTCAACCAGGGCTACAACCAATTCAACCATAATATGGGTCCCGAGGACGATGCCTACTTTA
The DNA here is from genome assembly GCA_030271035.1 of Microascus cirrosus. Classification (NCBI taxonomy): domain Eukaryota; kingdom Fungi; phylum Ascomycota; class Sordariomycetes; order Microascales; family Microascaceae; genus Microascus; species Microascus cirrosus. Next base: position 80,124 of record JAMBUN010000337.1, on the reverse strand, counting down.
GGAAGCCCGTAAACCCGCACCGCCATCAGAACCGTCAAAAGCGCGTACGCCCAAGTGATTACCGAGAATTATAACAGCTTCTTGACAAACTCCAATCTATATTCCTGCTCGCCGCGGCGGGCTCACGCCTTTTCCATGCTACAAACGCCAGCTAGAAGGAGTTTCAGGGTCGCCCATGACTCGGCGCCTCCCACACCTGTTTCCAAGGCGTGCCACACTTCGAACAATCAACATCTCGTGTTTTGTTTATGATTGAAAGTCTTTTTGCATCGACGGCGATTATCTGTGGGAGGTATAAATCCTTTCGTTTCATTGTTTTACGTTTTGTTTCTGCATTCTCCCGCCAGCCAGTGGGGAAAACGAGAGTCATGAATCGGCGTTGGAGGCGTTGGAGAGGGTCGTACTTCATTTGAGGTCGGGACGGGGGGAACAGGGGAGAGGGTTTGGCACTTGTATATAGAAAGGGGGGCCGGCCGGGGGCGCGGCAATTCTCTCTTATCTCTTCGAACCCACGAGATGATGTTTCGGGGAATACAATTTTTTTGAACTCTTTAACTTTGTTTGTCTTGTTAATGTGACATGTCTTCATAATGTTCATAGAGATGACATTAAACTTGACGTGGATAATTATGGGCTATAATTCCCTGTACGAAATCATCGATCGTGATGTAACATTCATCACCGCTCTATCTAGCCGCCAAACTCCTCGCCCAAGATTTACATGTTTCTGCGCAACCCTACTCCGCGTCCGGCGGCGTATAAGGCTTCACCAGCATCTCGCTAAACCTCTCCAGCTTCTCCTTGCCCCTCACCTCTTCTACTAACAGCGGCATCCTCACAACGTTAAAGTCCTCGTACAGCTCCTCGATCTGCTCTAGGTACTTCCTCTGCATCTTCCTCCGCGCGTTGCACTGCTCGCAGTCGCTCGATTTTTTGGGGAACAGAAGCTGGTTCACGACGATGGCGTGCGTGTCGATGCCGTAGCCGCCGAGCTCCTGTATCATGCGCTCCGTCTCGTACAGTGACAAGAACTCGGGGATGCACACGCACACGAATGTGGTCAGCGCCACATCCTTGAACTGGTTGTTCACCTCGCCAATGGTGGCGCGCAGCCCTTCAAGTTTCTCGATGGTGTCGTTGAGGTTCTGGCCATTGGGGAGCTGGCCGCCGGGGCCCAGCATGCCATTGAGGAGGGGGCCGAACTGCGAGGAGAGTTGGGTCACCTTGGCGAGGGCCTTTTCGAGGACAGTGGGGAACTGGAGGAAGCGGAGGGTGTGGCCGGTGGGGGCTGTGTCGAAGATTATGACTTCGTAGGAGAGGCTCTTGACCTGCTTGATGACCTCGGCAAAGGACATGGCCTCGTCGATACCTGGGATCTAGAGGGGGTACGTTAGTCGGCGCTGTCCTGCCACAAATGCGCAATGCTGTTGTGTGTCCCATAGGGCGACGTCACTTACTGCAGCAGCCATATCCTGCACAACACCCCCAAGCCCCCCCATCGCATCATCATTCTCATCCAGCTGCCCCGCCAACAGGTCTTGCATGCTCCCGTTAGGGTCAATCTCCATGGCACTCAGGTTGTCGAAGCCGTCGATGGGCCGCGCCTCCTTGCCAAACTTCTGTCCGAAGGCGTCGGAGAGGTTATGGGCCGGGTCGGTGGAGATGAGCAGCACAGAGCGGCGCACCTTAGCGAGCTGGATGGCGAGGGACGACGAGGTGGTGGTCTTGCCGACGCCGCCCTTGCCGCCGACGAAGATCCAGCGGAGGGACTTTTGGTCGAGGATTGACTGGAGAGACGGCTCCATGACATCGTCAGCGTCGATTAGTGCGGAGGACATTTTCGGCGGGTTTCCGTTGCGCGTCCGGGGGGACAGGTGGTGTCGAAGAAGTGAAGGGCGGGTTTGATGGTGGGGTCGAATGTGTGGCGGGTTGCCACGTTTTGTTCTGTACCTGGGCTATTAGTTTAGGCAGGAGGTACGCTTTGCCTCCGGGGTGCGAAGAGTCTAGGTATGAAGAACAAGAAACATGCAGCCGCTTATGAAGATATTGGAGAAGGCGAGGGCTTTGCGGAAAGTAGTAGATGGAACCTGGGAGAAGGTCCGCTGTGCCTCAGCAGTGGCCCCCCTCCAGCGTCACCCACTATGCGCTGCCGATGTTTAACCGCCCAGCGCAGACAGCTCCTTTAAACACCAGGCCCTTCTTTGGCCGCCTACTTGGTACAGAGGGAGTGACAAGGCTTTACTACCACACGGTCTCAGCGATCAAGTGAAGATTTATTACTTCTCCGACTCAGACTAATATTGAGCTTTCCAATCTAATATTTCTGAATACCAAGCATTATTGACTTCTTAGTGCCACCATCTGCCTACAATATCCCGCCCATATTCCGAGTTGACCGGTGCCTAGTAACCCACCGGCCGCGGGAACGGCACTGCGTCAAAGGCCGTCGTCGAGGATATCGGAATACTCAAACCCTTTCCTTCCCTCGGGTGAGGAGCCAACATGTGCATGGGGAACCCTAGATCAATCGGCTGCACGCTCTCCAGGTACTCGATCTGCTCCGGCGTCAAGCGGATGTCTAGCGCCTGGATATTATCCTTCAGGTGCTCGACCTTGCGGCCCCCGACGATGGGGAACACGTACGGGGCCTTGGCCATGACGTAGGCGAGCGCGATAGCCGTGATGGACTTGATGCCATGTTCCGCCGCCACCTTGGCGAGCGCCTCACTGACCATCTTCTCCCCCTCGGTCTGCTCCGTGCCGGTGAGCCCGTTGCGCAGGCCCTCGCCCTTCTGCTTGCGCTCCTCTATCGCCTCCTTTGTCTGGAACTTGCCGCTACCGAGCACATCCCACGGCGCCAGCGCCATGTTGAACTGACGCGCCATGGGCAGGATATCCCGTTCAAAGTCCCTCAGCAAGACGTTCCACCGCCCCTGGTACACCACGAAGGGCGTCTTCCCATGGGCCCGTGCGTACGTGTTCGCCGCGCTGACGATCCACGCGGGCGTGTCCGAGATTCCGAGGTAGAGCACCTTACCCTGCTGGACGAGGATGTGCAGGCTGTCCATGACCTCCTCTATGGAAGTCGTGAACTCCCAGAAGTGGACGTATAGCACGTCGATCCAGTCGGTCCGCAGCTTCTCGAGGGAGTCGCGCACCGACACGTGGAGGCTGCGCTTGTGGTTCCCCACGTGGTTCACGGCCTTGCCCTTGCCATACACGTGCTGGGCGTAGTCGCCGCTGTACTTGGTCGCGAGCACCACGCGGTCGCGGACGCCCCGCTCCTCCATCCACTCGGCCGATCCAGGACTCGGACTGCGTGTCCTGGTAGCCGTTGGAGGTGTCGATGAAGTTGCCGCCGGCCTCGAAGTAGGCGTCCAGGAGCTTGAAGGACTGGTCCTTGTCCATGCTGCCCATCCACCCTTCCCAGGCGTTGCCGATGGACATGCCGCCGAGCTGGAGGGGCGAGACACGGATGCCGGCGTGGGGAGAGAGGACGCGGTAGCGCCCGAGCTTAGTCGGGGGTTCCGGGACGGGGGCGAAGAGGTCGAGGGCCATCGTCAAGTTTGTGCGTTCGGTGAGTTCTGTTCTCGTTGAAGCTCCTGGTGGAAGGATGCACTGTTTCTGGGACGGGAACTCCGGGGACTCTTTAGGTTTTTATAATCAAGAAAACCCAGATCCTATGGTCCATCCGCCCGCGCTGTGCTCAAGCGCATCATGCAGCACCTGAACGGACTCGGGTGAGGTGACGCCCCCGATGACCGGAGGCGTGCAGGGATGAGGGGCGTGGTTTAAAGATCATATGAGCCATTATTACTTGGAATATTTGTCGGTTTTCTGAAGTATTGATACCCTGCGGAATCCCGCACATCAACGACACTTAACGGAATCCTAGCTACCAACGGGGTGTAATGCGATAATTGTCGGTTCACAAATCAACCCTCGCCTCTATCTATCTTAAGGTAATCACGGAGCGAGTACCATCTCTGGGTTCAAGAACAACGGCCCTGCGTTCCCTGTCTATAAATAACAAGCTCGAGGAAATCTGTCGAATAGTTGGGTGGCTTGTATTTATCATGCCTTTCTTGTTATATTTGTAAGTCAGAAAACATGGGGCGGGCAGAAGCGCCCGGGTAAAGTTACTTTCTAGGCACACGGCAGTGAATTCCTGGATGGACGGCCGACCCGGGGACGTTGTCGGATCCAAGTACGTAGTGCCACTGTCTCATGTTATTTCTGGAACGCGCGGGAGATATCTCCCGAGCAAAAAGATCCTGTTCTCTTCGCTATCCAACTCCCAGGTACTCCAACAAATGCCTATTACATCTTTTCCGGCGCCCACCTCCCCCCCTTCCCCCCCGGCCCAAATGCACACCAACTCCAAGCTGTCACCTGGGGTCAAACACGATCCTCTTCTCCCCTCTCCTTTCCCGCCAGTAATTTGTCGCCGCCAACATATCGGAACAACCCCTGAGTAGCCAACCCCACCGCCTCACAAACGCTGTGTTCACCTCCCACCCAGCACCGTCCGACCCGTCCCCCCACACAATCAGTGCTGGCTTGCTCCCCTCCGACATACACACCGCATCCGTCTCTGTCAAATCCAGACACAGCTCGTCCTCGTCCAAGAGCCCGGCCTCCACCGCCAGCAGTACGTTGTCCCTGAACCTCGGGAACGGGAACAGGTCGATCCACGGATGGTGCGGGTGGCGCCTCTGTACGTCGGTCGGCCGCAAGCTTGCCGGGCAGGACTCAAGGGGGAGGGGCGCGGCCCTGAGGGTGTGCGGCCCGTGCTCATTGAAGGGCGAAATGTATTCATCAGCGCAGAGCCCATGCGTGGGGAAGCCCAGTACCTTGGCGTTGTTGAACATAGCGTTCAGGACGTTAAGTCGGATCACAACGTATAGGTCTGTGGGGCGCGGCCCGCCAAGCATGTAGTCCTGGTAGGCGCGCTCGAGCGCGGCCATGAAGCGGCGGGCGCGCGTGGCAGAGTCGAAGAGGTGCCAGCCTCCGTCCTCGCCGGTGGGGGTCGGGCTGCGGGTCCTGCATCGGGTCAACGCGGAGGCGCTCGAGACTGAGGGGGGCGTCTCCGGAGTGGGCAGGTTGGAGGCGGCGTCGCCTGCTGATTGGCCTTGCGCTAGCTTCTGCTGGGCGAGCTTCCTTCGGCCTGAGTTACGTCCTGTCAGCCGCCCGCATCCACGGGGGTCTGCCAGGGGTTCACTGGGCAGGGGGACTAACGGTGTGCTCTTTGATTCAATCTGTTCTGCCTCTTCTTCCTCTCCGCCGTGCTTGTAATCCCCGTCCAGTCATCTTCAAGGCTGCGCGCATCTTCGAGCGAACGCACCCCCCCCAGGAACGTGATCGGTACGTCTTGCGCTCTGTACATGTCTTTCCCTTGTCTGTCGGCCCGTGTAAGTCTCGTGGCTTGGCTAGCCTGCCCTCAGGAACGATTTGAGAAAATAAAAAAGGCGCGAGCGGGATTCCGCTCTTCAATTATATGCAGCCGGCTTACGAGGTACGATTCCTTTGCCTGAAGTTCCCCGGCGGAAGGGCGGCATAGCGGGGAGCGGCTCCATATTTATTCGGTCGGAGATGAGCAAAAAAGATCGAGCTTAAAGTCCGGGTTCCGCCCTGGTGGGCCAGTCTAAGCCCGGTCTGCGCGCCACTTTATGCAACCGGCTGACGCCGGAGTTAATACAAACCCCAGTGGCCCACTAAACGGGTGGGGCGCCAGCGTCCATTCCCAGGGCTCCGTGGCACTACCTCGTGCCTAGATTCACCTATATCTTCAAGCACCTTCCGGGACAGTTTGAGGCACAGGACACGGGTCCGGAGCTAGATGTTTTTTTACCTCGTTTTCATATTCCGGCTGTTAAAAGCAGCGAGAGGAGGCCGAAACTAATATTGGGAAACCCGTGATTACTCGGTTTATACGTTTATACGCCGACACGCCCTGTCCTGCGGCGGTCCAAGGACTGCGAGAAGGATCAGCGTCTATAATATGGTGAATCTCAGACCCCGAAATTCTAGCCCTACTTACTCATTCTCAATAACCATAGGAGGATAAGTAGGGCCGGACCTTATATGAAGAGCCTGCGTCTCGGCTTCCCCCAAAGAGTGGTGGTGGTCGCCCGACCTTCCGGCATGCCGGTGCGTAGAGGATAGGACGAGGTTGGACGGCCGCTTCTCAGGAAAACGCCCTCACAATACTCCTTCCTCGAGAAACATCCTATATTTCTTCGTCCACCTCTACGGGTTAACCTCAATAACGGCGGAGGCCGCTTTTATCCCAGCCGACAGCCTGCTTTTCATGTAAACGTAAGCCTATCTATCACACCCACCGCATGAGGCTGCACTGGAGTTCATCCTGACGACAGCGGTCAGCAACCCCACCGCTAGCATTCATTTCATGGATGTGTGCGTTAACCGGCGTCCCATGCATCGGTCATCATTTCGCTAGTGACACCACCCACGCGACCAACCAAAACGAGGGACGAAGAAGGCTTCCAGACGAACCCCGTCCTAGACACTTCGACCTGCCGTGGCCCTGAGGCCCAATTTGGCTTGCCAGACGAACGCTAATCAGCACAACTACGCAACTCCGTGAGGAAGTTCCCAGCCTAAGCCATAATTTGTTTCCACTGGTGCCGGCTACGACTTGTAAATATAGAGTAAAATAGCCAACACCACACCTTTAAACCCCCTCGCTCCGGACCGGACCCGCTGACCACATAAGTCCCCAGCCCAGCATGGATACTCGGACAGGCTGAGTAGGGCGCCGCGCGGAAGCCATCAAGACGATCCAACCCGCCTCGCGGCGGACAGTTTATCGCGCAGCCCCGCCCCGGGAGAGGGTAATCACCACCACCCAGTGTATCCCTTACGATAGGACACCTCTAGGGCTGTAAGGCCAGACCTCTGCCGTTGTTTTCACTCTTGGGGAGAGAAAGTTGCACTCAAAATGCTGGTCCTGCGGGTAGGGTTCGACATCCGGCCATATTGTAGAATCACTGTGGTGCGCGGTTGCGGTGGGACTCCGAACACCTCCCTGTCCGGCCGGGCTGGTTCGAGACCACAGGTGCCGCCCGCCGGCGCTTGAAGCCTCTTGGGACCTGTGGATTATGGTATGCTTCAAGAAGAACCGCTGGCTTATTAAACCGCAAATTGACTTCTACTTGTATGTCCAGAACTCAACATCCACTCTGAGTTTTATAATATAGAAGCTACTCTGGGCCCAAGCCTACCACAGTGGGGCTCCTCACCATAGTCCTCACTCTCCTAAGAGCTACCTCGGCCGTTAACCCCTAGTTGGGTGATACATCTCTTGCGCTGACCGGCTGCCTCGACCCGAAGGGATACAGGGCGTGCGGCAATGCCGGGCAATAAACAGCTTGCGGCCCGGACCTAAGCTCTTGATAGAGTTCTCCTCTGCCGTTCGCCTGTTTACTTCTTCTATTCCCTTTTCTTTACCATTATCACCTTCCAAGGAAGAAAAGACGCTGGCTTTTTTTAAACCTCTACGGTTAACCCACTGTGAGAAGGAATGCTGTACAGGGGATGAGGAGTAAGAGCTGCCGATATCAGAGGATTTTTAAGGAGCTGCTGGGGTTATCCTCGAATAGACTCCAGTCTTATTCGAGGGCCAAAAATAGGTTCATACTTCGGTCTTGGCCAGGGGCTTGCATCCGCTTCCGGCACCGCCCCCTCCAAAAGTCCTAGATAGGCCTCTCTGTCCAACCGATTTCCATCCACAATAGGCCTGCAGCAGTGTTCTACCTAAACTTAGCGTACACGTAGGCAGTGTCGTCAGCTGAATCCTCGCAATCGAGAAAGAAGATTTCGCGTCGCCCCGGTCGATATCGCAGGACTCCGCCGAGCTCCGGCGCAACCCCGCGGTGGGCAGCCCCACCTTAAGAAGCTCACCTGCTGGACCTCACCTTACGTCCCCCGTCCCCCATCAATCTCACCACATCCCGTCACTCCCAAACCGGACAAACCATCTCGAGGCTTTTAATTTTACTCGGACGGAAATACGACACTCAAACCTCATAAAAAGAAGGCGACCACCAAAACCATGCCCTCCAAAGACCGCATAACCTGCCACGTCCTCAACACCCAAACAGGCACCCCCGCCCGCGGCATCCTCATCCGCCTCACCACGAGCTCCACCACGACCCCGTCTACCTTCGAGTCTCGCACCGACGACGACGGCCGCGTGACCTCGTGGCTACCCTACTCAAGCGCTCAAGCCTCGGGCGAGGTCCCCGTCTACACTCTCGACGACGTGCTCGCCGAGCTGGGCGGCGGCAAGGGCTCTAGATGGGAGCTGAGGTTCGACACGGGGTCCTACTGGGGGGAAGGGAATACGTTCTTCCCAGAGGTGGTGGTTAGTTTCGTGATGGGCGAGGGGCATCATCATGTTCCGCTCTTGCTGGCGCCGTATTCTTACACGACGTATCGGGGGAGCTGAGAGCAAGAAAGAGTATTTGGTGAGGTAGCGTTTATGAGAAGCATTGCAGGTAATACTAGGCTCGCGCTGCGAACATGATGATAAAACTTTATCCGTTGTTGTATTGACCGCTGGTGCCCGTCAGGACTCCGCGGCTTAGGAGCTTCATATACGTTGTGGAAAAGATGCTAGTCTAGCGAACATCCTGTTTCCTGTTCTTGATGTCATCCTCCTCTCACCAGGTTAGAATGGCTTCCCCATTTTGCCTTCTCTCTTGGTGGAGCCTCAGTGCCAGACCCTACTCTATCTTTCTCCGACCTACGCAAAAACGCCCCGAACCGTGAGGTAATCCCAAAAACACCGCGCTAATAGTCCCCCATGTACTAGTCCATCGTAAATCATGACCCAAACGCCAACCTTTTTAAGACCCGAGCACCAAAATATATCCGGAACAAAAGGAACAAGAAAGAGTGAAACCGACAGCTCGGGCAAACCCCACACCCTCACTGCCTAAGAATCCTCTTGATTATGCCCCTCTTCCTCGATTCCTCCTCGTCCCCCCTCTCTGCCGCGAAGCTCGCGATCGCCTCCTCGAGACTCATGTCGTTCGAGACCCTCCCATCGGGCATTATCACACAGTGCATCGGCTCCAGCGTCTCCTCGTCGACGGCGCCCGTAGACGCGGTCGTTGTGGGGTGCAGCGACTCGGACGACTCCGCGGTGATCTTGCCGTGCGCGAGGGTGTGCCGGTAGCGGCCCTTGCGGGAGCGCAGGGACCGACGGACCGTGCGGGAGGGGTCGATGTCCTCGGCGGAGATGGAGGCGTTAGGGGAAATGTCGGCGTCTGGGTGGTGGAGGGTTGTGTTGCGGTCTGTGTCGTGTTAGTCAAGGTTGTGGGAAACGGGGTCAGAATTGATACGCACTACCACAGAAGGGCTCCGGAAACCCGGTGTCGCGGCGGAGCTTGGCTGAGCTCGTGGTGCTCGTCGGGCTCTGGGGAACCGACATTTTGACCGGTTTGTCTTGTGATTGTAGCGGTGTTGCGTCCTGGGGGACGCTGCCGGACTTATTCTTGGGGGCGGTTGTCGACAGCCTGTCGGCGTGGAGAGCGCTCCAAATCGCAGCGCCTCGTCAACGTCGATTTCGCTTTCGTGGGAACTCGGGAAAATCGGTGCCTGGATGGCAAAATCGGTAGCGCGGCGTCGGTAAGGAAAATAGAAAAAAAAAAAAAAAAAAAAAGAAAAGCGCGTATTCCAGCCGGGGCGGACAGACGTAGCAATATGGCAGGGGCGCATAAAAAATTGGCCGTCTTATATGATGGAGTTTGCCGATCGGGTATGAAGTAATAAGACGGGCTCGAGCTTGATCAAAGGGGATCCAACGCCAACCCTGGCTAGTGGCTATTTCGCTTCCGGGGGGGCGGGCTGCTCGATTGGCAAAGTGGCCCAGGGGGTGATGATGTAAGGGGCGGCGGCGACTGTCGGAAGTTTTCAGGTGAACAGGATAGAGACCTTGGAAAGTTATTCGCAGTTCGCGGGTGGTTCGCTTGGGCTGCCGGGCTTAGTACGCTACATGGAAGGCGGTGGTATGGTACAGCTGATGTATTAATTCGGCATGGGGGAGAACTTCGAAGAAGGAAAAGTTGGGACAAAGTCCCGGCTGTGCAGGGAGACTAAGCGGTATTTCAATGATTCAAGCACCTGCATGTGCGAGGCGAGTCAAGTGCGCAGCGGGAAGCGTGGCGCCGGAGTAAGCCAGCCTTAGTTTGCTCGCCGCCGCGGCGGACGCCCTTGGCCAGTCTCTTTACCACGGACCTGTCCCCTCAATTCAGCCTTTTTCTCATGCTCTAGCCGTCCTCTTGTCCACCAGTGAGGTGCTCGCACGGGAAAATGCCTCTTGGCGGCAACTGGGCCATTCATCTCCCACTGTCACAATGAGCGCCTTTTGTCTCCCCATGGCGTAGATTTAGACCGGGGTGACCTCCATGGCTGTGGTAACCCTCGCAAAGCGCACCGAACACGCAATGGGCTCTTTGTTGGGAAAGGTTCGAGCCGGGGGAGACCGGGGTGCCACTGACACGGCCCCACTCCTCAAATGCACGCCAAGCCCTCGATCGACTGGTCGTGGGCGTCGCATCCCTCTGGGTCTCCGAAACAGCGTCAGGCGCGCGCCTGGGGCTCAGCTGCTCGGTGAGCATGGGCCTGTCAATAGGCCATCGCTCCCGTTCACCCGTACGATCAAGGCGGCTCTGTTGGGGGGTTGTTGATGCCGCTGTTGCGAGATTCTGTTAGACGGCAGCGTTTGATGCGGAACAGCTGAGGAGTTGCGCTGGGTGGGGATCGTTGTCGGTGGGGCACCCCGCGAGGGCGACGTAATCGTTAGTGCCGCTTATCCAGCTGTCCTCAACCAAATGCCCGCCTACTGCGCTGGGAGGCTTGGCGCGCCTTGGCGGGTCCGCGCAGCCCTGTTGGGCCCAGCTCGGAAGTCCTGGTTGAGCCTCGCCACGACAGGTACCAGGCTCGAGGTTCCTGGATTTTGAAACGACGAACCTCCAAATATACGCATCTCTTTACGAAAACGATTGAATGGTCACGTCACAAACGCACGGCGCGGGAGGAGCGGCGGGGTGTGAGGGTGAGGTGATCCCGCGTCACTTGTAGACGACTTGGCGCTGTCGGTCTCAGCGGCAAGGGCCTTCGCTCTGAGAACCCCGCACCTTGGCCCAACCCGTGACTGGCTTCCGAGACAAATTGGTTGACGAAGACCATTGAGTCGCAATGACGAATCACGGGATTGGAGTTTATGACCTTTGTCCCGATCAGAGTCGCAACTAGGCTCAGGACTATTATGTTTTTGTAAGAGAGGCTACGTGGAATCATTGACAGCCGCCACAGTCCTTGTTTGCGGCCTGTGGAACGGCGGCGACTATCCCGTTCGATTTTACGAGAAGCACCAGCTGAGCCGGACGCTCCATCAGGAAACACTTCTATCCGAGCTCCTACGATGGAGCAAACCAGCTGTTTCCTCCACCTTTCTTCGGATCACCAGCAGGTTTCCAACCCAGCGATTGGCGCTATCGCAGCGACATCCGATCGCCAAGCCCAAAGTTCGGCGTCGCCGACCAAACACCAGGCACGCTGACGCAAGGGCCCCTAAGCTTTCCACTTGCGTGCGCGGTGCTGGATGACGACGACCTGGACCCACCGGATGCGCCGGTCCGAACGGGCAGGTGATCGGCGTCGTAGCTCGCGTGGCAATCGGAGCGTGGCGGCCAGAGCCTACTTTTGGATTAACGCCATGAACCGCGGTTTAGGGAAGACGGCCAAGAAGTAAAACTATTAGAAAACATTCCAGACCGAGTTAACAAGGTACGAAAACGCAACATGTAGAAGGAACGGCAGGAGAATCCCTCGGGGAGAAGGGCTGAGTTGTTTGACGGTCGTTCGCGCAAATATCCGTGGGAACCCAGCTAGCTCAGCCCTACGATATAAACTCGGCCGAGGGCCGACGTACTGAGACTTATACTTAGGACGGATACGAGAACGAGACATATTCTAACGACCCATCAACGTAGTAACCCCTGCCATACCCTAGTACAAACTGTCAATAGCCGGCCATATCTGGGTACATGCGCAAGGCGGGAGGGACTGTGCGTTGAGCCTGGGTCTCCAACAGAAACTGAAATTAATAACATTCCTTCATGGTATCTCGATGTCTAAAAAGACAAGAATCAAGTTTCAACCCGCCTTCAAATGAACACATGCTGTATGCCCTTTCCATCGAAATTCGCCGTGTTGTGTCTTTCCGTATCAAATCATGAATATCACCCGAATTCCTACGCTCATGTCTGAGTATCATGAAGCATTCCGTGGTAAACACCGTAACACCCTAACACCATAGGCCCTTCGATATCTGTTGCGGGATGCTGGTGCCGCACTTGTCAAAACAGCAATTATAGACCCCTTATTTGCGCTTCCAGAAACGGCGCTTGGGTTGGGGAGCCCCGTCAGCGGGATCCGCCTCGGGAGCCTCCGCAGGGGCAGCAGCCGGATCAGGAGCCGGAGCAACGGGCGCCTCACCCGCCTTCTCCACATCCCTCCTCCTTCCCGATCTCCCAAGGCAACACGAACCTAGGACGAAGAGAATCGCCACAAACGTACAGATAGTTGCCACAAGCACGCACCACATCGCGACTCCAAACTCGGCCCTGCTCCCCGAGCCTCCATCCTGGTTCACCGCAGCCCGGACCATACCGAAGAGCACAAAGTCGCTGACCATCGCCAGCGCCGCGACGATGAGGGCGCCGGTCGAGAACAGACACGCGAGGGAGCTGCCGAGGACCGGAGTCGCGAAGACGAAGACGAAGGCGAGGGCGCTGAGGAGGGCGGCGATGGGGTGGAGGATCATGACGCGGGTCAGGACACGGGTGGTGGTGCGGACGTAGGAGGCTGGAGTGAGGAGGTTGAGGCTGCGGGCTACGTCGAGGGGGGAATAGCCGAGTCTGGGCCTGGAGCAGAGGTCCTCGCGGCTATTCGACGTTAGAGTCGTAGATCCGTTTTTCATCCATGATCTCCGGGCAGGGGAGTTAGTTGGGTGAGGGGTGGGGCATGCAGAAACACATAGGATGGGGCAGCACTAGGAGAGTACTTACTCGTCTGCGCCATGCTCGATGCAGTGGCCAAAGGTCCCAAAAGCGAGCTCGTCTCCCTTGGAATCCTCGGGGAGCCTGATGACTAGGATGCCGATGTGGTTGACGACGGGCGCCGAGATGCTGACGACGATGAGCAGGATGGCCGCTGCGAGGAGCAGGATCGAGGCCGGGATGTGACAGACAGCGGCCTTCATTTTTGCGGATTGACGATTACGGTTTGGTGGTGGTCTTCTCCGAAAGTATCTCGAGGATTTCTATGTGTTGGAAGTATTTGGGTGAAAGAGTAGGGTCGCGTATGGCTGAAGGGTTGATATTGTTGGTGGACACGTGAGAGGGTAGATGGAAGAGGAAGGATAGATGGAAGGAGGAACTGCACCACGCAAAGGGAACAAAGAGGGGTGCTACCTCGATATATACAAGCTTCCTCATGAATCAGAGCTCACCAGCTGTGCGAGCTCAAATTTGCTCTTCGTGATTCACTAACACCATGGTGGACGTGAACCCGATGAAGGGGCCCGGCGAAGTCGTTGATTGGCCGGGGACTGCTGTGCCACTTCTTTATGGAAAGACAACAACTGCCTTTCCACACATTGTAATCCAGCAGGAATCCAGAAGGGGGCCAGGCAGATGTCGTTGGTGTCCGGTTTGTCTGCGTCTCGTGCATCCAGCAGCGTCGGCAAACCCTGTTGTACACCCCCAGGGCTGACTATGGAAGTGGGGAGGAAGGGAGACGTCATCCGACGGTGTCCTTATCGGTTTCACAACACGACAAGACTCAGTAGATGTTCTACCATTTAGCCTCTGCGTCAGGCAGCACATGAATGGGAGGGTAGATCGAAATGGAAGGGGCAGCGGCATCTTTCTCGAGGCAGGCCTGGCTTGACCGCATGCGGAAACTACAGCAAAGCAAAAGGTAAGAAAAAAACAAATTGGATGCCGCAGAACAAGAGAAGATGCTATTTAGTAATGGCCATAGCTGTGACCCTCGTCACCTGACATTTAGTCGAGCGAACCGAGATTCGCGTTCAGGATCAATAGTACCATGAAAACCTCACCGAGCCCCGCTGTACTGTGGCAAGACCTTTGTGGAGGGATGATCCGTGCCTGTTGATCCCTCCCATGGAGCCCATCCATTAATCAGTCCCGGATATAGCCGAGGGTAGTGCATCATGGCAGAGGCCAAGCCCATCCTGCCCCACTGTCGCGAGACACGGATACAGGCATGCTGTGGTATGTCCACGATCCGTGGCGCAGATCAATGCCAGAAGCGTCGTCTGGGGCCTGTAACGCGCTAGGAACCTCGTGGTCCCTATCCTCGCCGAAAAGGCGCGTCAAGTGTAGGCCTGCGATTTTGACCCACTCGGGTAAATCGACGACGAGAATACCGCGGGCGAGGAGCCATACCCAGGAGACAGTCGTATATAAATACCAGACGCTGGGAAGGGGCGCGTTTTCGCCCATGGGCATATCGGCCGATTGACCTGTCGAACCCTCGCACCCCGCAGGGATAGCCACCACACCGTACTCCCTAAGGCTCTCGAAGCAATTCGGAGAGACCCATCTTATCCTCCCTTTTTTTCCGCCTCATGTTAAACCCGTAAGATGGCCCCTTCTCCTCCACATCACCGTCCTCCATCAGCTGCCCGCCCGTCTCCCAGTCAGCGAGCGCATCCCTCATCTCCCCTTCCGGTATCGACTTCCTCAGGTTCTTGGCCACGAACGACTCCGTATCAGGCCACCTCGGCCACCACCTGAAGAGGGCGTTGTCTTCAACGAAGTCGGCGTGCGACTTGCTGTCGTCCATCGGAAAGATGTGGAGCACGAATGATGTCTTGCTTCCGTCGGGCGCGCTGGCGTCTGCTTCTTGGGATTTTGGGTGCTCATTTTCTCGTGAGCTTCCAGAATCGGAAAACTCGTTAGGGGTAGCTGATGCGGCACGGTGGATGATCGTGTCCGACGCGAGCTGGTACGTCAGTGGGCTTTTGGCGATCAGCGTCTCCGCAGCCTCCTGGCTCTCCGCCATGGACAGAAATGACGCTGGGTGGTTCTAGCAAACAAAGTTAGTATAGCCGCCCAACAGACCTTAACCCCTAGACGCTCCCCGTAATTTCACTCTAGTAACTAACCTTGACCTTCCGAAAGAAGTCAATTCTGCAGTGCTGCTTCAGAGCATGCAGCACGGCGCGCCGCTCAGCGAAACTCAACGGCACGGGCGAGGCCCTCACGAAGACCGAACGGCGGTCCCACATGCCCCTGCTGGGCTTGGATCTGGCGGACCTCGCTATCATGTGCGACATGGCGGCGGTTCATCGCGCGCTCGGGCGAGTGTCGTCGTCGATGAGGTCGGATGCGAATGCACCAGATGGAAGGCTCCGAATTTCGGGAGCTGACGTGAGGTGGTTTGGGAGACGGGGATTGGCCAATGGAGTGTGGAGACATCCGGACCCACTAAACCATCCCGGTTCTGTGGTCCTCCCTTTGCGTCATTGCTGGGACCTCTCTTCTGCCCCGCAGACGCTGCGAAGGGGCTGAGGCGGCCCGAAGAACACTGCCGTGATAGCCAGGAGTCAATATGTGAAGAACTTTCCATTCATCTTGTTACAGCAGTGTAACCATCCCATATCCAGGTAATCCAACCTTCATTGATTCAATCCACAAGCCTCGCAATCGAAACCCCATCAAACAAAGGCATCAAGAAGCTCTCCAGTCTCTCACTCCCTACCACCGCTTTGTTATACTGCCTGATGCTCTCAATGTCGTTGTCCCCGGAGTACTCGCTCCGGATGCGCCTCTGCGCCTGCTCCTCCGCCGCTGGGTTGTCCGCGCTGTCGTCAGCCACGATGGCGCGGCGCAGCACGTTGTCGCCGACGATGAGCCCGCCGGGGCGGAGCAGGCGGTTCTTCTTGCCCGGGGCTGACTGCGCAAGGATGTGGGCCAGGTAGGTCGGGTAGCCCGACTTCTGGGCGTCGATAAAGATGAGGTCATAGGGCTCTACGGTGTTGAGCTTGAGGATGCTGAGAGCTGTTAGCGCGTAGCGTAGACAGGGGATGGAGATAGAGGGAGGCGTACGAGTCAAGGGCGTCTCCCACGATGACCTCGACGTTCTTCACTCCGTTTGCTTCGAGCGCTTCCTCCGCTTTCCTCGCATACTCGGGGCTAAACTCCAGCCCGGTCACCTTGCCGTCAGGCCCGACAGCATGAGACCACACCATGGCCGAATAGCCCACAAACACGCCAATTTCAAGCACTGCGTCCATATGAGCACTCGGCCTCGAGCATGAACTGGGTAAGGGTATGCTAACCTCTCTTAGCGCCAATCATCCGCGCCAGAAGAGTGTGGCACTGCGACTGGAAGTTGGAAGTCAAATACTCAGACCTCGCATTGCTGCTTACGACTTGCGCGTGAAAGTCCGTAATATGCTTTGGAAGCGGCGTCGAGTGGTTCGCCGAGTATTCAGTCACCCGCTCCGCGACCTTCTCGTTGGGGTATAGCACTGGGACGCCGGTCTTCATTGTGGGTGCGATTTAGGGTAAACTCGTAGGTTATAAATGACAAAAGTGTAGGAACACTGGTTGCATATATCGAACTTAATGTCTTGAGAGGGATTTACACTAGTTGGTTTGTTCTAGATCAATTGGGAACCACTCTTCTGGCCTCAGCGAAGGACGGCTAAGATGTCACTAACATCACTTACAAAGCAGGGGCGCCGGCGCCGGCGCTACCGTGGGGGTCATCGCGGCCGCTTTTCGGAGATCCTCATGACTACGGTCATCCAAACAGGGCACTTACACCCACTCTTCAAGCATTACAAAGAGAAGCCCTCTGGGAGGATAGCTAGCATACCTGTTTGCTGCAAATAATGAAGGATGATGAATTTTTGGACTTAACTTTTATTGAAATGACAAACAGTAATAATGCCAAACGCCAACAAATCATGACGCTGTCTTAGAGAGCCTGGCCAAATCTCCACCAAGAAGCAGGAATCCCAAGTACATGATGAATCCAAAAACAAGGCCCTTCACACCTATTGCGACGACACTGGTCCCTGTGATTCCTCACTCGCCATCCTCCTCACCATCCTTCTTGTTGCCGTTACCCTATTTACTGCAGGAAGCGGACTGTACTTCTTGAAGAAACCGACGAAGTTCAGTTTGTCGCCATATGGGTACCACCTGATCTCTGCCCACCAGCAGGGAAAACTGCCGCACTCTCCCAGCTCGGCCTAATTGCCGGGTTAGCCGGCGTACAGGCGTTAAGGGGCCTTTTGCAGTACTCTGTCCTCCCTACCTGTACCACTAGATCTCTGCCTGCCAGGCTTTCCTGGGCTCGTAACCCCCGTTTCTCTTGATGAGATCCCGGAGTCAACCTCCACAGAGTTCTCCTCGGTGGTGTCGGTGAAAAGTTCATCGAGGACATCTATGACAGTAATGTCGTCGAGGGGATCAACGATTCGGGTGCAGAGGCCGTCACCCGAGTTGGTAGTCTTAGTGGTGGGGCTCGCACGAACACTAGCCAGCACTCTCGCGGGGGAAACGGTAACCGTCGACGTCTCTACGGCGATGGTATTGGTGGTTGTTGGTTTGGGTGTGTGGGGTTGAGTGAGGCTCGTAACGTTCGTGGCTAGGGTTAAGTCTTGAAGGCGGATGGGTAGTGTTCGTTCTGTATAGGCTGTATCTCGAAAACTTGGAGATAGAAGTCTAGAGTATGAAGTTGGGAAGGAGACAAGACCTAGGATGGGCGAGGAGGTATTTGATTAACTAGATGCCAGGAGTCCGAGAGTAATTGCCGAACGGTGAACGACTCATCTCGAGAAAATCACCTCCTCCATTGATGTGAATATATATTGAAGCTGGGCTATTACCAGAGTAGTCTGTCCTTATTCTCAGAGCAAACCAGCAAAGATGGCTGCCATACGGCACGTTCAGGTGCCATACATCCATACATTGAGTAGCATCATCCGTCTTCCTCTGCTCGAGTTCTACATCGTGATCTTGTTAAGGGTGAGCCGCCTCAACGGGAGCGGACTAACTAAACAAGATGCCATCATGACAAACTTAAATTTCTACAAAGCAGTGGTTTCCCAGAAGACCTAGGCTACCAGTAAAAAGTATGAAGAAGTTGGTGAAGAGACGATAACGGCTCCGTGGTTTCATCGTGCCTGGACACTTTCCAGACAAGGGGGATTGGTGGGCTCTCAATAGCGAACTCACAACTGCTGATACACTGAGGAAGGCAGCAATAGCTGAAGGAGCTACCATAGAAACCACAGAACGGCACCAGCAGGCGATGAGTTGTGATAATCTTGTGCGTACATCGCATAGTACCGCAAGCTCTTGACAAAACCGTGGGCCTTGCATACAGGGTGGAAGAATAAGCCAATATTAAATAACGCATTAAACAGACACTAATGGAACATGAGAGCTCCAATGAGAGGTCAAGTTATTACCAAAGGAATCAACATTTAGTATGCCGCTCTCGTCTCTCTATCTCACCCGTCTCCTTCTTTTTCACTCGCCCCTGTTGAACTCCTAAACCTTCTTCAGCAGTCTCTCCAGTACCCGGATAGTCTTTGCCTCCAGTAGAAAGGAGCGTAAACAAGGACTACAAAACCATAGGACGACGCGAGAAGGAAATGAGTAAAAGCAAAAAGGGTGCATGACCAGAGATTCCCCACCCAACGCCGGCTCCGACAATATGCGAGACCGAGCCTAATGCGATCACTCTTCCGGAACGCCTGAGAAGAGCCCAACTCGCATACGATGGCTCTAGAAATAAGTGTTAGCCGTCATGCCTCGAGGGGCTAAAACGAAGGACCAGTGGTTCGCAGCTCGCTGGGGTTCGTATCGCGGGGTACGTACAAAAGGTAGCTTCGGGATAATGACGCCTAATACGGCCAGGAAGTTGATGATAAAGTACGCCACGTCGTAGTGAGTGTAGTGCGTGCTCAGCAAGAAGAGGATGATGGGCACGGCGAGGAGGAACTTCTTGGCGGGGGTGTACTGGGCGCCGTTGTCGATCTGCTCCCACATGTTGAGGTTGTCGAAGGCGCCGGCGTTGAACTCGAAGGGTACGCCACGCACGTAGTGGAACATGATGTACGAGCCAAACATGTAGGTGATGTTCGTGAGGGTCCACGATGTTTCTTGCGATACGCCGGGGATGATGTCGTAAAAGATCTTGAGGCAGGCAATCAGCACGAAGTGGATGGTCCAAGCGCCTATGAAAAGAAACCACGGTTAACTAGCTGTCTCATAAGACTCTAAATTGGCGTAATGGTTTGGGGGAACGGCATCGGCGCACCTTTCGCGTTCACCCAGTCAGCATTCAGGTTCGGCAGCGCTGCCTGATCGCTGATCTGCTCGAGAGTCTCGGGAGGCTCATGGTAGACCTGGAGGATGCTGCTAGATCTCCTCCTGCGCGTCGACTTGGGCTCCGACATGTTGTTGCTATTGTACGTGCTTCCTACGCGTGGTTGGTTTGTTCCCACGTCGTAGGAGACGGTTCGAGGCAGGACGATTGGGGAAGACAGCTTGGCGGTATTGACGGGGTGAAGTGGTGGTGTGACGGAGCGAATGAAGGGGAGGTGCAAAAAAGCCCAAAACGTTCAGCAGTAGCTTTTCGAGAGGGGGGTAATAGCTTTCGGAAGTGGATGAGACTAGAAACCTTTGGATTGCGAATTCCCTCTAGAGTTCGATGGACGGGGAAAAGATCAGGCGGTGCCGGCCGGCGGTGGTTGGGAAACTCTGTAGCGATGGGCGGTGTTGTCGGAAATGATACGAGCTGTAGAATAACAAACACGACTGGGAAACCTTAGGATACGAGGGCTCGGACGACGGTTCGATCGAGAGGGAGAGTCGGGGGTCGGGTCCGAGGTGACGCAGCGGTACCGCGGTACGGTACCAGAGGAACGATGGATTAGGGTGACGTGGGACAGGAGGAAAGAGCCTATCACGGAATGGCTAATCCGAATGGCAGAGTTTGGCAGGCGATAGCTTCGGTGGCTCTCTGGAAGTCTCCAGGACTGGCGACGGCGACAACGAGGGGAAGGGTTGAGATTTTGCCCTGGGAAGCCGGCTGCCGAGGTCAAAACAAACGACAGGTCAGATGCGACCGGCGGGAGACTCGCGAAGCTTCAGCTCCTGGTCGGTGATAGAGGGAATGTGCTTGACGGAAGGGAATGGGGCCAGTAGTGTCTGTTCTAACCTCCGCTGGGAAGATCATGGGATGGGAAGCATGCGATTAAACGAACAGGTGGTTGCATCGGTGCCGCAAAGACCACGCGTTGAGAGACAGGGGGTTGGCACTGCGGTGTCCTGTTTCAATCTAGTATGGGGCCCGGCAGCACCTGCAGGTTTCACCATAGAATATCCAGGCGGTGGGGCATTCCATATTCCCGGCGAATCCCGCTATTATTTCAACACTGCCCTCCCCACAGCGCGCCGGCTTGACGTTGACGCACCCACCCCAGCCAATGATAGGGAGAATGGACTGCTCATCCAAGCTAGCTTCTGCTGGTGGTCATTTCCTTGAGATGATAGTGCGTTCTGAACACTTGCCGAAGGGCCCCTGGACGTTACGGGGTATTTCAAGGCCTTCGAACCGACAATGATGGCGATGTAGATTCCCCCGCGACAATGGATGCCATAAGCTTTAACGAGGGACGGGTCTAGGTTACAAGTACAAATACCTATAAAGGGACATCACCTTAAGGCAATACTTGTCTCTGCTTTTGGGAAGAATCTTATTGTCTTGCCGTTTCTCTCTGAACTTTCCAAATTTTGTTCTTTGCATAACACATTCCTCGCATCTGCTTGGAGCGGGCCGTCGGCGAGCTCGTGGCTGGCTGATTCGGAAAATATCCGGGTATTCTGAAATTCTGGCGCCGACAGGGGCTTGAAATCCGGGACACTTGCCATCTCAAAGAGAATTCTTTATGCCTGAGCTGGATACATTTGAAGCGTGGAGAAAAGGTGCAGGTTCCGGCATATGTTTCAATGATACATTTCATTTTCAGTTGCCTTCTCATTCTATCATCAACTTATATAAGAGTTGGCATCACTAGGGCATCGGTTTTGCTCTCAGCGACGACGACTGGGCCCTTGCCCTCTTCTACCTGGATTTCTAGGACGCGCGGGTTGGCAAGACCTCAACTTACCATTTTCGGCTTCGCTGTGTCAAAGGCTTGCGTGTGCTGTGAAGCAGCGCCGTTCATATTTCCCCAACAAGCGCAGCCTGTTTCTTATTCAAGCAGGTGCCGTCGAGAGTTAACACAGAAGGAGACTTCTCTTAACAATAGCGACCCATTCTGCTGGCGTACCAAGTGGCATCCCCTCCCGTACACAGGCTTCCTTGAGTGATGGGAGTCTCGGAAATGGATAGCCCCCCAACCACATTGGTTGAGGCTCAAAAAAGAAGACTGGAAGAAGAAGAGACAAGCGATTTTGAGCCAGAAGGCGACACGGCAGAGACCCGTCGTTCCAAGCGCCCTCGAACAGAGAGCCCGGAAAGCGAGAGCGCTGATACGGGAAAGAATGACGTGATGGGAAATAACGAAAGAAGCAAGAGCCAGTCACCTGACAGCTATGGAAGTGAGGAGGGAGAGGTTGATGAGGAACAAGGAGTGGAAGCCTCTCTGGGAGGCCGGGCTGAGGAAGGCGAAATCCACAGCTCGTCCCCCGGAGACGAACACATGGACCCGTCAGATTCTGAGGACAGTAGTGACGGAGAAGATGCAAAGGCAGGCGTGGATTCGTCTTCTTCCTCATCTGAGCCTCACACCTCGGCGGGTTGGAACAAAGGCATCAGTGCTGGGCAGGTGCAAGTAACGCTTTCATCCATGACGAAGAGGCCCCTATCTACTTCCGTTCCAGACGCTCCGAAAGCTTCTAAAGAGACTTCTCCAAGTCCGCAGAGTTCTCCCTTGCCTCTCGAGTCATCCTCCGCAACAAATTTCCACTGCCAAAAGTCCGGCATTTCTTTGAAACTACCTCCGCCTGGCGATAGGAACGCAGGGGAGTCATGGCAAGTCAGGTTTCAGGATTGGACAAATACACTACTCAAGTTGAACCCTGGACAGGTATCGGCTGTTACTCCCGAGCTCATCCTGGACGCCTACAGTCATTTCATTGATTGTGTGTGTGCGATTCACAACAAAAAGAAGAGAGCCGCAAAAGGAGGCGCTGAGCTTTTCTCACAGAAGGGATTGCTCTCACGTCTCCTTAGTTCTGCCTGTGGCGAGGCGCCGGATCTTTCGCCGAAAGAAGAAGCAAACGGCGAGATGAATCCGAACTACGGCGCCAGAGGCTATGGACAGAGCAAAACCGCGCAATCGCAGAATGGCGTTTCTCGTCCAAGCGTGCCGACAGCTGCGGATTGGGAGTTCGCTTTGGAGAGCAAACCTTCTCCTCAGACTTCCGTCGACGAAAACGAGGAGATGTCTCTCAATGGGGCCTCTTCTAAAGGACCGAAACAGAATGGCTCTTCCATCATGCCTCTGCCTCCGCAGCCTCCCGTCTCGATTCCCTCTGGGAACAAGGAGCTGAAACTGCAGCAGAAATACTTCCCCCGCTTCAATGAAAGCATGGCCAGCGAGATGTGCGTCCTGTGCCTGCAGCACGGCCACCATGCCTCGTCCTGCCCCGGCCACGATTGCAAGCATTGCGATGCCAGATATCAGCACTGCTCTTATGCCTGCCCTTCCAAACGTCGTTGCGGGAGGTGTAAAGGCCTCGCGCATGCCCTAAAAGACTGTACCAACGACGAGATTACGCGCGACCAGGAGGATGCCCTGGCATGCGTCCACTGCGGTGGTGTCGATCACTACGAGAAGGACTGTGATGTTCTATGGCGCACATATCGCATCCCCGATTTTCCCAACAAATGCCACTCCATCTTCGCCACCTGTGCGAGCTGCGGCGAAGATGGCCATTACTTCTTTGACTGTAAAGCAGGAAGGCTCAGGTTCCCCAAGCCTCGCACCTGGTGTGAGGAGAACCTGACTAGGTACTTGGACAAGAGTTCCAAGCGAGCCCCCCTATCCGACGTCAAGCCTGAGCCGGCACTGCGCCGCCCCGAACTTGTGGGACGGTCCAACGAGAACATCTACTTCGAATCTGACGACTCCGAGGGAGAGGTACCATTTATTGGAAACCGCGTCCAGCCTAAGAAGTCTGTTGGTAGAATTAACGTTTCGAGCAACATACAATTCGGAGGCCAGGTGCGTGGTTCACAAGGCGACTCTCGGTTACCTCCTTCGGCCTCCCTGCCGCCTCGTCCGCAGTCCTACGCAGATACGACCCGTAGCGAGTCGCGGCAGCAGGACGGTGGCCGTCGCCAACACCAGCTCCCTCCCCGCCCCCCGGCACCAAGTCGTGGCGGCGCGGGTAATTATCAAGCTGTCCCTCCGCCGCCTGGGCTCCAGCGGAATCCAAGCCAAGGGCGGGATAATTCCGGCGGCAACTCTCGGGGTGGGAGAAAGAACTCGCGTGGTGGGAGGGGCGTCGGAAGGGGAAATGGAAGGGGAGGGAATCCGCGATCGAACCGTGGTGGGGGGAAGTGGCAATGACAACCACGCGCTCTGGTCGTGAGGCGCGTTGAGTATGCAGGGTGCCGGCATGTCGCGCCGAACGACGAGACGACTGATGCACTTTCCACGTAGTCTTCCAGAAATACAACTGCCGGATCAGTTCTCGGTTGAGAATGGCCCCCCCTTGGAGCTATGACGGCACAACGAGGGTTTTAATAACAATAGGAATGCAGAATTCACAGGTTGGAATAGCGAGGAACCCCTCGCCGCAGCGTTTCAAAGGAATGATCGACGTCTTGTGAACGGGCCTCTACGGCCTATCGAACTTTCGAGGCCGGTTTCATTTTCCATGGTGCGACTCTCAGCACTGAAGTGCCAAGAAAGAGGGGAGAAGGTCGGAACATTGGGAGCGAGGTTCTTAGACCTCCTGTCCACCAGGAAAGGGCCGTTCTGCGCCAAGATAGAATCCATCCTGCGTGGTAGACGCATGACAACCAAGGAAATACGATGCGCGACAGTTCATTCATTCCTCCCGAGGTGATAATGTGATGATGTGACGAGTGATGAGCAAAAGATATGGCTTGGGCAGACAACTGTTGAGGGCCACCCGTTTTGTGCTGCGGCCTCCCTACCCGATACTGACAGTGGAGACCCAGATGTCCCGCCCCATTGTGGACTGAGGATGCGACATTGGTATCATAACGGGATGGGCGAAGGGAAGAAGGAAGTGGGGGTAGGAGGAGGTTTGTTCGTCGACAAGACGAGGGAGGGCAGGATCTCGCTGCTTCGTCGCATGTAGCCAGTGCGAGAGCGGGAGGAGAGTTAGCTCGTTCGCGCGGTATGGGTGCTCTCGAAGTGTTCTAGGTATGCCCAACTCGTGGGTAAAGGAGGATGGGGTGATGAGGGGGGTGGCAATACGGAAGAGGGACAAGGGTGTGGGCAGAGAGGAAAGTGGGAGGGCATGCTTCTCGCCCTTCGGCTTTGAGGAACAAGCACTCTCCGTCTCAGTCTGTATTGTTGGGGGTGGGGGGAAGGTGAGATCGTGGAGGGACAAAGGGAGTCGCCAGCAGGAACGGAGATAAGGGGGCTTGGGAAGTTCCGTAATACCGACGGTTGATGATGCGACTGAGAACTGAGACGAAGGGAGGAATTTGAGGGGGAATGATAAGCTTCGTGGCTTCACCAGACGGCGTCCAGCTCAAACGACCACGTCGGTGATGGATACCCTTGAGAAGATCACGAGAGCGCGGGTGCAAATTCCCGGTGCGATTACGCCCTCGTCAACTCAGCGCAATCAACGGAAGAGCGCATAGGGCTTCAGTTAGGTTCGATACGATTCCGTCTCCGATGGCGCAGGTTGACCGTGCCACTCCAACATTCCAACCCAACCGCCGAACTATGAGCGTATGTTTCCTGGAGAAGGTCAGGAATCGACCTATCGGGCAGCTCGAGAGCTTTCCCCGCGTGATGGGCAGCAAGGATGGGGGAAACATCCGGCAGATAAAAGAAACGAAACGACTCAAGATGAGACGGGATGAGAGGGAGTGAGCCGAGCCACGCATGCAAGCCCAATAAGACCCTGAGTGCCCAGGGACAAAGTCGAGAATCGAGAGGTGATGTTGATGGCCTCGCTGCATTGGGCAACTCGGGCCGGAGCGGGGCGGGGCTTGCGTCTGGGGCGCTCACCAACCCGGAGCCGCCGCGTCAATTTCGCGACTGCGGCACGCGGGCGCCGTTGGTGCCGTGTCCGCGTTCTGCCACGTCCTGCATGCCAAGAACGGGCCTGGCCACACAGAGCTGCGCAGGCCTGGAGCGACAACCGACTGGCAGCCAATAACGTGCGCTAACACGACGCAGGGGCCATCTTCGCCCCGCGATCCGTATGGCGAGGCGCTATCGATAAAGGGCTCGTCTGGTCTTGGGCTTTCCCCACCGCTTTATCGCCCACCCCACCAAGCGACCCTGGCTGCATGACTCCGGCCCGCACTGCGGCCATCGACTGGCCGCCGACGGGCGACCTTGAGACCAGCTGCATCCGAGCTGCAGGAGGGCATGCAGAGCTCTGCGAGGAGGGCGACCGCCAGCCACTCACACGACGCGGCGCGTGGGAGAGTCGTGGCGCGGCGGCGTGGCGGGGCGCGGCGAACGACTGGGAGTGGCACGCCCGTCGCGAGGGAGGGAGCCGTTCCTGGCGAACTTTGCGTCCCAGGGTTTAGGGTAATCACAGACAAATGTGGATGTGGATCGCCCGCGGCCTAGGTAGGAGTGTCACTGCCGGCTGTGGGGATCCGTGACTCACTGACCAGTCAATCTTGCTGTAGAGACGATTCGAGAGACGGACGATGCAGGAGTGATGTTCTTACCCTGCTCGGCTCCCCATCCCCACCTTCATGTTGCTGCGCGAGTGACGGGGGGGGAATGCAGAGGAACAGGGGAAAGTGAGGCGCACGCGCAAAAAATGGCGGAGGCGAGGGTGGAGTCGACACCGAGGGAACAGTCGAGATGCATGGTGCGAAGGGAGAGCGTAAAAAATCAGAAGGCGGGAGGGGAGTGATCTGGAAGACGCGATCAACATGTGCCCGAGTGGAGATATATCTGGTCGTTGACACCGACTCCCGACGACACCTCTGCGAGGTTTACTCTTTTCCCTCCATTGTCTCTCTTTTCCCGCCCTCCCCCACGATAACTCCCGCATCTGTCGTCAGGCCTCAATTCATTATTGCCAACGCTACTTGCATTGGGGACGAAGCGAAACGGAGTTTGTCCCGCGGGGTTCATGTGCCCTTTTTTTGCCCTCTGGCATTCATTGTACTGCACCCAGGGTGCGAATAGCCTTGCTTCCTGTTTGTCACTCCATTGTGCCTTGACACCTGATTGCCACCTCGCTTCGCAACACTAAGGACCCCCAACGGTCTGGGCCTGCACTTCATATAGTCGTTGTGCTTCTTTCCTCGGCGAGAGAGAGACCTTAGTCTCTCCCCCCTCAGATACACAAACACCAAAACAAACAAGAGCAGCTGCAGCAACACGAGTACACCCTCACCCTCCAGCAGCGTCAAGGAGAACGCTTCAATCGGACTTACTGCCTATCGTCGCCACCCACAACAACAACGTAGTAGTCCTCTCGGCAGCCACAGGACGTGTCCGCTCTCATTCCTGCCCAGACCAGCTTGCACCACGCTCAAGCAAACCACGAGGTTACCTTTGGTCTACAGCACATCGGCTTGTTTTCCTCGGTCTCTTTTTTACGCTTGGCAATTATTATTATTTTGGACCATCACGACATGCAACAACAATCATGGCAACTGGTCCACAGATATTCTACTCTCTCTGGCAGGATGAGACCATCCGCGCCAGTCTCTTCGGCCGGCTCTCCAATACGGATCTCGCAAACATGCGACTCGCCTCCTCGGCCTGCTGCAACATCGTTACTAAGAGGCTCTTCCTACGAACCTACGTGACTTTCACGGCAAACACCTTCACAAAGCCGTCGAGGGTGCAGGCGCTCTCGAGGATAGGACACCACATCGAGCATCTTACCTTCCACATGCCACATTCCGAGGCCACGTTTCTGCCTCCTCTAATACACCCGGAAACGGGACAGGAGATCAATTTCTTGTACACCCCTCACACATCGATGGCATCGGTCCTCACGAGACCGAAGTACGCCAACTCGGAGCTGGGCGATCTATTGACGTTACAGTACCCGCCGCTCTTCCACGCGGCGACCAACGTCCCGTCGTTCATAAATGCCTTCAAGCTCGTTCCCAACATGAGGCACCTAACAATCAAGTGCCCAGGGCAGGATCCGCGAGAGAGGTACCGGCGAGATATTGTAGATTACGCCCTGATCAGTCTCCGGATAGCGGTGGAACGGACACCCATGGAGAAGCTGAGCAAACTCTCGCTCGTGTCTCTACATCCTGCGGCGTTCAACTACATCCGGCACCAGCCCGGGTTTGGCTGCGTCCCCTCCGCGGGTCGGCGGTGGAGGCAGATTCGGAAGTTGTACGTCTCCGTCGACTCGTGGGACTTCTACGGCCCCAGCCCGGGGCTTGACCAGCTGAAAATCATCGATGACTTCATCCGCGGCTTCTCCGCCAACCTGGAGAAATTCACCTTTACGTGGGCGGGCGACTTCAAGGGCCCCTGCCCGCTTTCCCTGTCAGAGGACCCGCTCTTCCGCCCGCCACGCAACAGCCAGAAGCTGTTCCACGAGGTGACCTCGCCCATGTCGCCGCTTCCCAGTCCGCCTTCTAGGAAGGCCATACACTTCCCCAAGCTGCGCTACCTGCAGGTGCGCAACGCCACGATGACCTCGACGCAGTTGTCGGACCTAGTGGCCGCACATCGCGAGACGGTCAAGGAGTTCGACTTTGAAAGTGTTGCCCTTCTAAACGGCGGGAGTTGGGACGATGCGCTGGCGCCGCTGCTCTCAGATCCCGCGTCTGGCGGCGAGTTGTGGTCGCGGAGCTCGAGTATGTCAGACTCCGGAAGTTTCCAGACGGCGTCGTCGGTTGATGAGGCGCAGTCGCCGTCTGCGGCGGTGGCAGCCGCGGCTCGTGAGCTCTTGGGTTCGGAACTCGGCTTCGAGTTTGATGACGATGTGTTTTATGATGACCTCGCGTCGGATGTGGCGGCAGCGAGGGAGGTGAGCAAGAGCTTCAGTACTAAGCTGACGAAGAAGAGGGTGCATCGCCGGCGGAGGAGGAAGCACCGTGACGACGAGAAGGATAGAGGGAGGGAGAAGGAGCGGAGCAGTTCGGAGAAGCACGGGCACGGACATTACAATAGGGAGCGCAGCCGGAGTAGGCACAAGCATCACCAGAGCAAGAGCAAGTCTCACCGGCGCCACAAGTCGGACGAGGATATGGCCTCCAGCGTAACGCGGACACCCACGCGCACGCCAACTCCACGGACACCTCCTTCAAGGACTCAGACCCCGCGAACCCCAACCCCACGGACGCCGTCTCCTGTCATCTCTGCCCCCATTCCCAACATGGATCCCAAGCCCGTCCTC
Organism: Microascus cirrosus; assembly: GCA_030271035.1. Classification (NCBI taxonomy): domain Eukaryota; kingdom Fungi; phylum Ascomycota; class Sordariomycetes; order Microascales; family Microascaceae; genus Microascus; species Microascus cirrosus. The sequence continues at coordinate 51,478 of JAMBUN010000337.1, read as the reverse complement.
CTTCAGCCAACAGTCTACGACCCCAGTGCGCCCACCTCGAAGGACTCAGACGACTGCATCACGGCCGTGCAGCGCAACATCGAGAAGGAAGAGGCGCACCGCTTGCTAGCAGAGGACGAGGGCATCCGCGCCAGCGCCCTGCGGCGCGCCAAGGAGGCCGTGCTCGCGAAGCTCTCATGGGAGTACCGCAAGACGAACATCCCGCCGCCACCGCATGAGCCTTTCGTGGCGCCCCTTTCGCCGCCGCTTACCACGCGGTCGCCGGCGCCGGAGGTGGAGACATCTGCCGCCGCGGTAGCTGCTACGAAGGAGTTCTTGGGGCCGGCGGGGTGTGGGCCGAGCGTTGCGGCTAGCATGGCGATGGGGATGAGGTTCCGGGAGGGTATCTTTGGGAAGGGGAATATTTCGGTGTTGTCTGACCATCGGTCTTTGGAGAGCCAGACGGCATTGGTGCCGTTGATGTTTAGTCGGTCGTGAGGGAAGTGCCTGACATGGGGCATTTCGAACGTTCTTACGCTCGTTTACGACAGTTTTATAGGTCTTTCGTCATATGTATTCAACGTGCTTGGGGGAAGTTTTGGAGATGACGGCCGACGATGTGGAAGGGCATGGGGAGTGGACAATGGTGCGAGGAAGCGATACTTAAGGACGGGGTTTTTAAGCAATGTGCCGAACGGAGGTGATGAATGACACGATGCATGGCTGGAAGATGGCATGGTCAGCATGGAAGGGAGGAGTTCCTTTTTCCTATGAATTTGCTCTGGCTCACGACGCGACGTCGCTACGATTCCTTCTCTTAAATGATTTTTAAATGTAGTTTCTTCAATGGAAAGCCAACTATCAAAACCAAAATGCTACGTGTTGCGTTCGTATTACCATCGACGTTGACCGCGTTTCGACTTTCGTATGCCGTAAAGAAACGTCCCGTGTGCAACGGAAGACGCGCCGTTGGAGGGCGGTGGCTCATACTGCTCGGGACGATCACCGACCCACCGCTCGGACGGGACGACTCCCCCACCAGGCCCCCAAATGATCGGCGGGTGGCTCCCCCCTCCAAAAAAAAAAGCGAATCCGGGGATGTGGTTCTGGGAGGTTTTAAGCTCGAAACAGGATCGACGCTCTGGTTGAAAGGGTCGGGCCATTAAGTGCCGCGGGGGAAAATGGCACCCTTTGCGCAGAGTAGCTTTCTGTAGCGGCTATATTAAGGAACTGCTCTACTCGGTACGAGGTATGTTGTTGGGAATAGAGTTTTTTGGGTTCAGGGGAAGAGGGCATAACCGGCAGGGAGGATGACGAGCTTCGTTTGCACAGATATGAGAATTCTTGGGGTAGTGGTATCGGCAAGACGGTGCTCGGGAGCGGCGTGTCGTGTGGGTCGTGTTCGCTGCAACGGCTGACATCCGTTCTCGGCGAGCCAGACTTCCGGCACTCCCGGTGTCGCGATCCTTTTTGTCAAGAAGCATTGATTAATGTTTCCGGGCTCCACGGGAAAGAGGCTTCTCACCTTGTTCCGCTGGAAGGGTGCACCGGGTTGCATGATTGGCTGCAAGATAGCGTTGAGGAGTCCTGCCGGATTGGGAGAGTGGGTGACGCCTTCCTCGGTATGCGCAAAGGTTTGGTGGCGGAGGGTCGCTTTAGGCACCGAGCAAGATGGTACCACATGTCAGAAAACCGAGGGCGTTGGATCGACCGCTATTGAACGAGCTTGCTGTAAAATATCCTCGGCGGACAATACAGCGGCTGGTCCAAGCGCTGAGCCCACCAATTGCGAGGACAATAGCACGCTAGAAGCTGCAATAATCTCAGCTAGCAGCGGCACGGCAGAAAGCCCCGAGGACAACCCGTCGTATCCCGGGCCAAGCCCACCGAGAGAGGCTATGGGTCCATGCTGACCTGCCGCTACCCCAATTAAACTAGAGGGTCCCTCCCCCTTCCCGCTCTGGCGATCGTCGCGTGGTCGTGAGCTCCACTCACTAATCGTATTGGCGTTCACAATCTCCATTTCCTCACTCCTGCCCTATGGTCTCCAATTTTTGCACTGCATTTTTCTTATTTCGGCCCGGTCCACCCGCTCCGGCCTTTGACGTGTCTGGCAAGTGACCCAACACCTTATCGTGGGTTACAGAAGAGGCCTGTCCGCTACCCTGTGTTCCCTGCGGATTTGGCGTCCTCAATTCACGAACTCACGACACAAATCGAGCCGGCCTCCTCAGGTAGACCGGAGACACGACCAGCTTCGCGCTCGAATTGGGCTCGGCCCGCTTGGACAGACCGAAGCGACGGAGTCTAACCACGCTCCGCTCCGTAACCTGGGTCTTGTTGGGCTTTTCTGCTATATCCGTGCAACATTCAGGGCCTCGAACCCGATCCCAGAAGAAGCTGAAGCTAGTACGAGGGCAACGCTCGGTCCCAATACCCACCACGAAGGATAACCGCCGTCCTGCACCAAAGGGTAAACAATGAGTAGAGCCAAAGCCGGCGCCGGATTTCTCGCCGCAGCTTCCGAAAAATGCGCATCGCCATCCGCGAACAGCTCGTGCTGCTCGTGACCCTCACCGTCCTCGTCGCCCTCGCCGTCGTCGCCCTTCCCACTTGGTTCTTCGTCCACCGCTTCGTCATCGACGTCCGCAAGGAGTCGCTTGCCCTGACCGCCTCGCTCAAAGCCTCCAAGATCTCCGCCGACCTCGACCTTGTCCGCTCCAACTGCTGGACCATCGCCTCGCGCATCCTCATCCAGACAGGGCTAGACAACTGGTACGTCAGCCGGATCGACGACACGTGGGAGGATGCCAAGAAGGACCTTGAGATCGCCCTCAGCTCCAGGTTGCAGACGGGGCTCCTGCAGGCGCGGATATACACCCGTGACGGATCCGGCGACCCCGGCGGTATTGTCAACGTGACGGGCCGCAACATCCCGAGGATCCGCCTCCCGTATGACGGCCCCGATGGCTCCCCAGTGTATCTCGGCGACGATGGCGAGAACTCATATCCGACTGCGCTCTTCCCGAACATCACCTATGAAAATCTCGGCAGGAAAAATGAGGAGAACAACCTCACCGAGTATGCGGCGTACACCTTCGGGAATATATCTTTGACCCACCCAAGAGGCGTGCTGCTTGGGCCGCTGTCCATCAACGAGACCTTCGCCCTCATATCTGTGACGCTGCCCATCCGGGATTATGACCAGCCCGACTTCACCCTCGGCTTTCTGACCATTGTCGCCTCCGCCACATCTCTCATTACCAATGCAAATTCCCGAGAAGGCCTGGGAGACAGCGGTGTGGTCCTGCTGTTGGGGCCGGACAGCCCTGCAAACCGATTCAACGAGACAACTAAGGAGGTCGTATCATCCGGTTCCGGTGATGAGGAGTTCCTCAAGAACATAAACATCCATTACGTGCTACCCGCACCATCGCTGCCCGGCCAGAAGGACCGCCACAAGGGAACGGCGTATGATGTGAGCGACCGCAGAATATTCCCCGCAATAGAGTATCCGGCGGTGATAGAGGCCCTCGAGGACCCGCCTCACACTGTCAATAAGGCCGGCGCGATTATGTCGACACGGAACGAGGAAGGGTCCCGCGTCGCCGTCGGGTACGCCCGCACGAATACCGGCCTCGCGGACTGGACTATCCTAGTGGAGCAGGATCGAGAGGAGGCGTATCAGCCGATCAATACCCTGACCAAGATCCTCCTTGCCTGCGTCTTTGGGACTGCGGCCGCTATCTTTGTGCTCACGTACCCCTGCGCGCACATAAGTGTCCTTCCCATCCGGCGATTAAAGGCTGCGACGGAGAAGACGGTGGCGCTGCCGGGGTACGAAGACGGCTATTTTGACTCAGACTTTCCAGGAGGCGACGGCACCACGCCCGGCTCAGGAACCCATAGCTCGCAGCGGTCACAGGGCTCGGTTAGGGGATGGTTCGTGACGATGATGACGAGCGCGGGCATTCTACCGGCGCAGACAGCGAAGCCAGCGAGGACCTCAGCCGAGTCGGAGTCGCGGCACTTCAAGATCCCCGGCAAGGTGATGGACCGGAAGCACCTCATCACGGACGAGCTGACGGAATTGACCAAGACGTTCAACGACATGAGCGACGAGCTGCAGAAGCAGTACACGGTGCTCGACGACAAGGTGGCCGAGCGGACGCGGGAGCTAGAGATCAGCAAGAAAGCGGCCGAAGCGGCGAACGAGAGCAAGACGCTGTTCATCGCGAACATTTCGCACGAGCTGAAGACGCCTCTTAATGGGATACTAGGAATGTGTGCGGTTTGTATGGAGGAGGATGACGTGGACAAGATAAAGCAGTCGTTGAGGACTTTGTATAAGTCAGGTATGTCGTACAGGTCCCTTGTGTTCCTCCGTGCCAGACCCAGGAATGCTGTTCTATCTCTCCACCTGCTCCTATCCGAGACAAACCGGTACGACGTCCTGCTGACCCGCGCTAGGCGACCTCTTGCTCCACCTCTTGGAGGACCTCCTGAGCTTCTCCAAGAACCAAATCGGCCAGCAGCTGGTGTTGGAGCAGAAGGAGTTCCTACTCACCGATATACGCTCGCAAATCCTAACCATTTTTGATAAGCAGGTGCGCGAGAGCGGTATCAACTTGTCAGTGCTCTACCTGCATGCCGACAGTGTAGAGGCTGCGGCGCAGGACAAGAACGGCGTTGAGACGAAGGTGGCCGCGCTCGGGCCCCAAGGAACAGGACGCCTAAAAGACATGTGTCTGTACGGCGACCAGCACCGTATCCTACAGGTCATCATCAACCTTGTGAGCAACAGCCTCAAATTCACGCCCAAGGGTGGCAAGGTTGAAGTCCGGATAAAGTGCCTCGGTGAAGCCGAGGAGATGCACAACCCGAGCCGCTCGTCGTCAGCGTCCAAGGGATCGAACGCGAAGAAGGCCCGGAAGAGAGTAGGCACCATGTCTACGCGCTCTGCCAGCTCGAGGAGCAAGCCCTCCAATGACGAGTCGGCGGTCAAGGGCACCGCGCTGACGATCAACCCGATGGAGCCCAAGGTGTCACACACGCGCAGCCGCTCGCCGACGCCGCCACCCGTGGGCGCCAGGTCGTTCCTGTTCGAGTTCGAGGTGGAAGATACGGGACCCGGTATACCCGATGACATGCAGCAGAGGGTGTTCGAACCGTTTGTGCAGGGTGACTGGGGGCTCAGCAGGAAGTTTGGCGGTACGGGACTGGGACTGAGTATCTGCCAGCAGCTGGCGAACCTGATGGGGGGCAACATCACCTTGAAGAGCACGATGGGGGTGGGATCCGTCTTCACGATACATATTCCACTGAAGTACGTGAGGAATAGGTACGCCTTTTTTTTTTCCAATACGTCTCGCTCGTCGTTCGTGTACTGACTACGCCCTATAGGACCCCCAGCACAGCTTCAAGTAGCATCTATTCGCACAAACTCGAAGACCGCACCGACCCAGAGCTCAAGTCGACTCCTATTGCAAGCTCCAACACCGACAACAAAGCGGCGGCCCTCACCCAGCAACCACGCCTCGTCGGCCTCCGCCAGCCCTTCTTCGCCTCACACCAGCCTCCGACGAGTCCCGATGCCAAGATCCCGACGGTCGAGGCCACGCTTGCGAAGTCGAACGGGTGCGCCAAGCTACGGGTCCTGGTGGCGGATGACAACTCAACCAACATCGAGGTAGTCAGCAAGATGCTCAAGCTAGAGGAGGTCTATGACGTGACGATAGCGAAGGACGGGCAGGAGGCATACGAGCAGGTGCGGGCCGCGATGGCAGAGGACCGCGGGTTCGACGTCATCTTCATGGACGTGCAGATGCCAAACGTGGATGGCCTGCAGAGCACACGGCTCATCAGGAGGATGGGATACAAGAGCCCGATTATTGCTCTGACGGCGTTTTCAGAGGAGAGTAATGTGAAGGAGTGCATGGAGAGCGGGATGGACGAGTTCCTGAGCAAGCCGATTCGGAGGCCGGCGCTGAAGGAGATGCTGCAGAGGTTCTCGACGATCCCAGAGGAGGAGGAGGGAACTACGCCCGGGGAGGAGAAGACATTGGGCGTAGACGAGGACGCGCCCGGGGAAACGAGCGGGACGACGCTGGTAGGGGAGGGTACGACGCCTGGGGAGGAGAAGATAGCGGCGTTGGGGGAGGATGATGGGACGACGAGGCCGGATGAGGTGCGGAGCGGAATCGTGCCGGGGACATGACGGCATCGCCTTTCGGTACTTATACTTAGGGAGTTATGGGGCTTTAAGCAAGGCAAAGCATTGTTCGGCGCTGGGATGGAGGAAATTGGGATATCTACATGTAATCTTATAATACCTTAGTTCCTTTTCTTTTTCTGGATGTTCGCTTCTTAGTTGGTGTGGCATTTGAAGGAGCCAGCTGTCTTTGAGGACTGGAAATAATATCTGCTTCTCGGTATGTAGCGAACGAAACTATAACGAAGCATGTCCACGTCCGCCTGCGGCAGCCATCTTTGAGTGAGTTGCTGATGAGTGCTCGCTCTGACACCAGTCTAGCCGTGATCACAATGGCTTTTTAATTGCCGGGGAAAAAGTTTCATTGCATGCCGGATGTAGTGGTAATAACAGACGACCTGCCTCATAGGTGGAAGTAAGTATACATCTTGCTAGTACTGGCAGAGGAATGCTATGTTTCTACATCCATGCCCGTTGTTGCTCTGGCTTATACGAGGCGCGTCCGCTTTCTTTAGTTTGCTAGTTCACGGGTCTCATGGGCGCCTGTTAAAAAAAAATTTTTTTTTTTTAAAAAAAAGACGGACTCCCGCTAAATCTTCCTCCCTGAACCTCCGCTTTTCTTAAGCTGGAGATTCTCTTCCTAGAAGGGAACGCATTGCATCAATCCAGGATTCTGTTCCACCTGGAAGCACCCCTCCGCGTCTGAATGGAGACACTCAACATTCCACAGCTCCGAAGATAACTGGTAGAGAGAAGGAAAAAACAGCCGAAAGGAAGCGCAAGGTAAAAGCCGATCTATCACAAGCAAAAACTATGTTAAAAAAAAACCTAGGGCGAAGAAGGGCCAAAAAAAATAATGGTAGCTGTGCGATTCGAACGCACGACTCTTTCGAGACCAGAGTACAAAGCTTCTCTCCCCCTTTGCGGGGTCAGACGAGGTAAGATTCCCGCGCGTGCACGGGCTCCACTTAAATCTGGCGCCTTAACCCCTCGGCCAAGCTACCGCGGATGTACGTAAGCATGTGCATCTTTGCTTAGATATGTATAGGTTTGTGGAACTATGCAGCCTCTAGAGAGATGACCTGCACTCAGTTGCTTCGTAGGGTTACGATAGGTGTAGATGTGATGGTGCAAGCACATAATTACAGCGACCTTGAAAGAAGGAAGTAAGTTAGCTGTGACCCTCACTCCGGACGGAACATGGGGCGGTTGAACATATAGGAGTACAGACATTGAGAACTCCTAGCTCACCATGGCATGTTAAGACATATATTCATGAGCAAGCACTAAATGAGAATCCTCAGCCTAAACGCGCCCAACTGTGAAGCGTCCCATTCTCCCTGTTACCCGCTGCTGAAACCCAATCCTGCCTGATCCGCCTTCGTACCTATCGCCGTGACCCTAGGATCTTCCCTAAAACGCCGTCCCAAACGAAAACAAGCAGAATACAAGGGCTGGAGGCATTGACAATTGTTGCAGTGATGAGGCGCTGTCCGCCTCGCCGTTGAAGACCAGAAATTTGGTATCGAAAATAAGAGTCCGGGGAGTTACAAGAGGCCCATCCTTGGTGAAAGGCGACCAGGTTCGCTCGTGCTCTATACTCCGGACCCGTGAAAGTCGCAATAAAGGAGAAGCATACCAGCGAAAAAGCATCAAGACAGAACAGAACGAAAGGAAAAGACACAAGAGGGGAGAAAGACAGCCATCGTTTCATCGTAACATCCGCGGGATCCTCAGATCTCCATCCGGGATGCGATATCCTCGCTCACGCCCCGAATAGGCCGAAATCCGTCGTCGTCAATCTCCATGTCGTCATCGGCGTCAAAGTCGTCGTCCTCGGCGTAATCGTCCTCTGAGAACTGTACCAGGTCCCCATCCTCACCCCTGTTCCACAAGAACCCATCATCCTCTTCTTCCTCGTCGTAGCTCTCCGCAATCGCGGCGTCCCGCGCGCTAAGCCAGTACCTCGCCCGCTTCGTGGCGCCCAGCTCTATCGCGGGGCCGCCCCGCGCCAGCGCCGTGGCGTTCAGCCGCGGGCTCTGCGAGCTGATGACGGGCACTACGCGCAGGTAGACGTAGGCGACGCGCTTGAGGGCACGATTGAAGAAGAAGTAATGAACGGACCAGATGGCGCTCTCCTCGTCCTCGAAGGGGTCAACCTCGGGCCGGTAGTTGAAGATGGTGCACTCGTCGAGCCGCATCTCCTTGTCGATGAGTGACCAGCAATGCTGGCTCCACGATGCGCTAGTGGTAGAGCCGGCGGGGCCCTCCGTCATGCCGGCGTCGCCGTTGCCGCGCACATTCTGCAGTATCGAGTCGAGGTTCGCCATGAGCCGCCGGAGGCTGCGCTCGCGCTTGAAGTCACCGGGTCGCAGGACGTTTGAGAAGTCGTAGTGCGGGTGCGAGGCGTTGAGCGTCGCGATCAGGTACGCGAATGTGCGGCGACTCGACAGCTCAGATAGTGGGCCGAAGGCGCTGGACTGGGAGAAGAAGCTCGATGAGTTTGCCATCATAGCCGCCTTTTGTGGGGGGGATAGGCTCGCGCCGAGCTTGAGCAGCTCAGCATGCTGCGACTCAAGGCCTTCACTGATGTTCTTGTAGAGTTTCTTGTCCGAGCCGGTGGACTTCGTCGTGTACAGATCGCAGCCGCCCGTGACATTGCAGTCTGGCGTGTTGAAATTGAGGGCGCTTGTGACAGTGTCGAAAGCTGGAACTGGGAGGTACTAGATTCGCGGGACGCGACACAGTGAGCACCACCGAACACCAACCTCCGCGAGGGAGCGGTATGGGGGAGACACCAGGCAATACCGACGCTCACGGCAAGAGCCGAGAGAGCATGTGGAATGCGCATACCTTCATCGTGCCGTATGTTTCGTTTTAGACGTCCAACGGAAGGCATCAGAGGGGTTCGTCAAATGGAGGGAAGAAGAGGGGATCTCCTGTCGCGGTCAAATCAGGCGATGCGGCACCGGAGTCGCGGGCCCTGAGGTGAGCGGAATCGGTATTGACTAATGATGGTTCGTCGAATTAGTGTCGAGCGGAGGGCGACGCGACGACAAAAGGATAAGAGTAGGCGTTGTGCTGATTGAAGGGTCGCGGGTTGCGGACGGAAGGTTCGAGCGGCAGTTGCGTGTCGGGTGGGATGACGTTTGTACCCTTTGTTACGGACGTGGTTTGGAGACTAGGGGGTGCTGATACGGGGCCCGCTGGGTTTGGTCCGATGCAGGTGATCGGCAGGGATACCGGGGTCAGTCAGCCGCAAGAATCGGAGTGATTAGATAGACAACGATATGAACCGATAGAGTCCCGAGATGGTAGTCAGTATGGAATAGAACCGGGTTTCAACCAAGACTACTCTCTGAAAGGTGTCGTTAATAGCGCCGCGGATAAGAGGGCCTTAGCTGGGGTAAGGCGGCCACTGTGTCCGAAGCCACTTTCAGCGCTCCCCAGCTGGGGAATTAGTGGTTGCCGACTAATCGTCGGCTAACAAGCGTTTTGGCTCTGTGTCGGTCCGGCACGCCCACGCAATGGCGAGTGAGAGCCTGTCCATGTGGAACAGAGCCATCCAGTAGAACCCGCCAGAGGCGCCCGTGGTCCACCCACATGATTGACCGTTATGGAAAGACTGGCAGATCGGTTCGTTGTTCCTGTGCTCGCGTCGTCCGAACCCTCTGCATTCGACAAGCAGTCCTAATTGTCAATTGGGCGATCTCCAGACGAATGGGGTATCCTGTTAGCTCGCACGTGGGGCAAGGGGCGGTATGGATGGGCGCAAGGCACCCGCTGGTCCTATTTTAGTATCAATAGCCAGTGGATTTAGTTGATTCCAACGACCTCGAGGCAATCCGCGAGAGCACCTGACAAAACGAGCTCTCGAGAACTTCCAACATATTACCGTTCGGCCGCAATAGAATCGCACGTGTTGTAGATCCCATCGGAAGAGCAAGGCACGCGAACGAGGCAGGGGAAGGGGTGCGGGACTTGGGCCTGAGGTAAGCCTTGAATTGGGCGTGGCTCGCAGGACAGGTCTTCCTGTTAAACTGCTTTTCTTGATAGAAACTCGAGAATAGTTTGTCTATCCTCCAAGAGGTATACAGATACTCATGATCCCAGCGGCACGGCGTCGCCTGACCGGGCCGTCGGCAAACCCTGTCCTCCCGCCTTGGCCCGGTTATCCTCTCCCTTCGTTCACTTTCCCTCTTGTCCCTCGTCACCTGGAGGCAACGTGCTGGTATCTCTCCTGCAAGTTTGCAGGCAATCCTCCCGAATACCCAAAGACGGGCTTCGTCTGTTTCCCCGTCGTCGGTTTTGAAGCCCTTGTTGTCGAAATCGTCATGGCGCGTGGCAATTGAGCCGTCCCAAGGTTCAATGTTGTCATAGTACGCCCGCGTCTTTAAGAGCTCGTTCAACTTCCTTTGTCTCCTGTTGAGCACCAAGCAAGCGGACAGTGTTCATTAGCCAAAACGCTCCACAGCCGCATGCTTGATAGACAACGGCGCCTGCAACTCTCGAGAAAGATGCCCCTATATTCCGATACGCAAGGTGGAGAAGGGAACAGTGATTCTGCGTGGTCCAAGGGAGCCAGGTCTCCTTGAGCCCCTCCTACATGATCTTGGTCACCTCGTCCTCAACCTGAATCGGTGGCAATCAAACGTCAGTCCCAAGCGAGGATGTGGTTTCCACATGGTATAGATCGTGTAGATAATAGGCATTGGAGAAGTGTAGGTGGAACAGAGTAAGTCCAAGAATGGATATCTATTGGGGCCTCTCGGTGCAGAAAAAGATTCCGGGTACGTACCTCCATGTCTTCCAAGGAGTCTTGTTGAGATATACAGCGGAGGACGTTCTTCTTGCTGCTCTCCTGTAATTCGCCCGCTAATAATATCTCGTCGAGTATGTAATAGGCTTTGGTGAAGGAGAAGATGATGTCAAGCTCGCATACGTTGCCGTAGTATTTGTCCATCTGCTCGACATATCGATGGATGATCTCGAGTGTTATGAGTTCGTTATCCTCCGCGGCGCAGCCGGCGATGAAGAAGAGCGACGCGTATCGGCGGTATACTATCTTCTTGTCTATTCGGCCATAAGACTGTCAGTGAGAGGGTCCGGATATATGGCGTTGAAGGCGGTAAAGGGACTAGTCCAGGACTTGGTGTTCGCACCTTTGTACTCGAGGAAGTTGCACATCCGCGTCCGCCTGGCCAGGACAAGCTGAGAGACATCCTTGACGATCTTCGCCTTGTCCTTGGGAGAAAGTGTCGTGAACCATTTGGCGAGACGCTGCTTTGTGGTCAGCCAAGCTTAGTCGTGTCAGGGGGATACGTGTTTTATCAGCACGCACAACTTTGCCCTGCCTTGACAGCAGGATCAGGTATCTGTGTCATCGTCAGACTAGTCGAAATGCCATTATCACAAGATACACATTCTTACTCGATCGCCATTGTGAAGTTTGGGAGCGTTTGTCGATAACGAGGGCGAAATAATGCAGTCGGAAAAGTCCACACAAGGCAGTTCAATTGCAGGGTGGGGGGGCCATACGAGGTAGTGATGACAGTATTAAACACTGTATCACACTGTATCTCCAGCATGCCAGCCCACAGTCGAGGAAACCAAATGCCAGCACCTGTTACGTCGCAACTGGCGTCAACAAGGAGTCATTCGAGATCACCGTCCATCTCCAGATCCCCCAGACGTTGGCGTCCCGATCATCATCCCTAGCATTATTTAACTCGGTTCCCATCACCATCGGGCAACGGATCTGACGGCTTGGATACCATCCCGTATATAACGTACACTAGCCACTCCATTCCGTTTATCAAGGATAAGAACTAAATTCCCCCGCGCTCTTAACCCACGGTGAGGTAGCAACCACGCCAGTACTTGTTAAACTCCCTCCACAACCGGCAAACTTTGGTCTTTACTCCGTCCCCACGCCTGAGGGAATCCCTCCAACGGGCGGACTTCCGGCTCCGTGCCACCCACTCCCCCTTGGGCCCCCCACACGACCCCTCCGCGGGGTCATCCTAATACTAGCTCGTGAATTTTTTTCCTCAGTGCGGTGTTTCGTTCGCATTTGCCGAACGACCGGTCCATCAAACTTCTATATAAGTCCGTCGCACATTCTTGGAGTCGATGCCGAGCGCGTACATTCCCCTTCGCTCATTCCGGCAATTCTTACCAATCCTTCGACGACCTTGCGGTCGTTTCACGGCTGAGAAAGAAGGCGGCGCAGCAACGAGCCCGGCTTACACCACAGCCAAATACGATTATTAATTCCCCTCGTCGATCAGAGGGCGCCGTCGCGACCGAAGCCGAAGCGCTATAAAAGGACGAAGACGATATTTCGAGAGAGAAAGAGAATATATCATTGCTGTATCAGGAGATACCATCGCACATCATGACGAAGTTGATCTTATCAACGGGGTACGTCTCTCGCCGCACCTCACCCTCATTCCTCTCCCCCTCTCATGCGCAATTCACATGCTCCCGCTCGCGATATTTTTGTATTACTACGTCGCGAGATTGTCCTGTTCACTAAACACCCGTGATTGCGTGATCACTAATTAACCACCCCCTTCCTACAGAAACGTCGTCTCCGGCGGTCCCTCCATTATCCGCAAGCCGGGCACCTTCAGGTCCAACCTTGAGCTCACTAGCTCCCTCCGCTCCAACTTCCTCGCCGCGCAACAAGATTATGCCGAGGCCCCCGCGCGGACAAACGGCCACAGCGCCGTGCCTACCAACGACCACGACACCTGCACAAATGGCGTGAACGGCGGCCCGAATGGCGTGCATAATGGCTCCCATACCCGCCGGCCAACCGTAGAGGCCTGGACTGAGCGCGACGCGGGCGTCACATACGTACCCCGCATTAGCTGGGCCGGCGCGGGGCTGCAGGAGGAGCGCAGCCAGTACGACGTCACCGTCAAGCTGTTTTTCCTTCCATGCGCCCCTGTGGCCGAGCGCGCCAAGTACGTCGCCGAGGCGATGCGGCTCGTGCAAAAGGAGCTGGGCATGGACACCGTCGACCTACTCATCGCGTCGTTCCCGGGCATGTCATTCGAGGGAGACTGCGAATGGGCAGCTGACCAGAAGAACGCTCAGCAGGGGAACCTGGAGGAGGAGGTTGCGACGTGGGGGATCCTCGAGGAGCTGCACAGGACGGGCGTCGTCAAGTCGCTCGGCATCGCCGAGTTCGGCTCCGAGAAGCTGGAGAAGTTTATTAGCAGGGTGAACGTGCGGCCCGCGGTGGACCAGATTAACATCCGCGACTGTTGCAAGGTGCCGCCGCCACTGGCGAATCTTGCCAAGCAGGAGAACATTGAGCTTTTTGTTCACAGCGACTGCACGAACATACTCCCCGAGGGGACACTCCGGGAACTCCTCAGCCACGGCCCTCAAGGTGCCGGTGTCCTAGCAGACCCCGCGGAGGGTGGCGACGGGCTCAAAGGGGAGATTACGCCGCAATGGGTTGTGAAGTATACGGCCTTCGTCAAGAACCGAGGCGTCATCGAGAATAAGGGTTATTTCGCTGGGGCTGAAGTTCACGATGATTGAATCTGAAAGCAACGGGAACCCCAAGGGCAATCTGCCTCTCTAATCCAGGCGTTGGGTGCATTTGGGTTTTCGCCAATGGTTACTTTTTAGATTAGCATACACTTTCTGGTTTCGCATGGCTGATGGTTCGTGATGTTTCTTTTCGGGCGGCTGTTTCGGGACCTCTCCCCGTCCGGTATAGGGTGGTGTATTTACATGCCATACATTGCACAGGTTGGGTCTTAATCAATGGCTATACAGTTTGGCTTCCCTTCCGATCAGGGTTTATTTGTATTCTTCCAATCTGTCTATGCAGGTTCGACGGTAACTGCCAAGCTATTACCACCATTAACCGACCATGCTGCGCTTTCTCCCCCTCAACCTCACCTCGTCCAGCTTCCGAAGTGATATGTGCGCTTGCTTAAACGTCTCCCTGTACCCATCCAGCAGCTCTTCAAACAGTACCTCCGCCCGCGGATGCGTGCTCCCAAAGGCCCTCTCCAGAACATACAGGTCCACCGCCCTATCCTCGTCGTGTAGGCTCTGGCTCGCAAGCCCAAAGTCGATCAGGACGATCTCCCCGTCCAATATGCCGGCCTCACCATCATCTCCCCGTGCCGGCCTCATCATCATATTGCTAGTCGTCAAATCCCCATGCACAACCCCGATCTGGTGCAGCCTCCCCACTGCCCTCCCCACCCTCCTCATAAGGCCCTTCACCTCGGAGGAAGTGCCAGCGCTCTCGCCCACATGCTCGCGCAGCCACCTGTTCAGCGACGTCCGCACGGGTTCCCCTTCGACCCACTCGATATACAGACAGCCCGCGCCCTCCTCGACGGCGTACACGGCGGGCACGGCGACGCCCTCGCGGCGGCACTTGGCCAGGATGCGGGCCTCGGCGACGATGCGCTGGCGCGTGAGGCGTTGGTCGAGCACGGGGTGGCGGTAGGGCTTCGGGAGGCGGTACTTAAGGGCGCAGGGAAGCGAGGGAAGGAGATAGGTCGTCTTGTAGAGGCGACCCTCGGCGCCCTGGGTTATGAGGTCGGGTGGGGTCGAGGCGGGGTACTGGAGTGGTTTGGGCAGGGGGAAGGGCGGTGTGTCGGCGGCGGCGGCCATTGTCGCGGGCTGGGCGCTTCGTGCCGGGGGCTGCTCTGGCTCTGTTGTTTCTTCTATGCGTCGCTTTCGAGACATGGGAGGTGGCGCGTCGCGGTCAAAAGCGCTTGGCAGTGTTCGTCGAGTTTTGTGGTGATGGGCCCGTTGGTGGGATGGCAGAAAGAGTCAGCGCTCACAGCGGGCCTATTGGAGTCGACCCCACCATTGGGCGGCTGCTGAGTGTTCTGAGGTGGGGGCACACAGGCGGAGGCGTCCGATCTCTACAGGCGCTTCCGTAGGAGCTTCGCGTCGTACATTATGTAGGGGAGCAGCCGCGTAGAGTATCCGAGTAATGGGCACGGGAGCGGCATGCAGGGAAAGTCATTTGAGAGCGAGTTCAGCCAATACACGACTGCGCTGACGACTGCAATACGTCAGGCCATTAAACATCCAGGTTCCACAGGGCAGCATGCAGTCGGGCGACGTCGACTCGAGCTTCGACCTCGACCTCACATGTGAATTCGCAACACACCAACGGTGAGGGCAGGGAGAGATAGAGAGATTTCCCAGCTTTGGATGGTTAAGAGCTGCTCACTCCGACACGTGGGTGGCTGAGGGATGCCGTACAACATCGTGTCAGATTGGCCATGATTCACCTCTCCTAACCGGACACCGGCTGGCTCGGGGACAAGTTGAATTATATTCTCAGCGGGCATTGCCACCGAGATCCCAGGGCTCACCGCTGGTATCGTCGCTCATTGGCAAGCCGTGACAATCAGCCCACCCGGATGGATGCATGCTGGAGGAGCCGACTAGCCTATCTTGATCTCTCCCCGCCACCGCCCATTCTGTGTCGTACCTTCTCCAACCGTCCCTTGGATCCCATGTTTGTGCGATGCAGGGACGAGGGACCTGCGCCGACGCAGCTGCGGTGCGCGCGGCCTTTCCCATGGGAAGAAGGAAAGAGCGGCTGACCTTGTCCCAACCAGGCTAGGGTCGCCCGCTACCGGTGGCCGGTCGAAAGCTGTGGACGACGCATGCGGTGAGCGGGTCTCATCTGTCGCCTACCCATGTCGCCCCTCGCATATTCGTCTGGCGCACACCACACATCTTGCATTTCTCCCCCTTCCACAAACCCACCCTCGTAAATATTCCTATCTCTTGCCCTTGCTGGCGAACCCTCCGTCCGCCAATGTCGATATCAACTACCGCATGTCTCTGGAGATTTATGACGATTAGACGAATACCCCCCCTCGGCTTCTGACGGGGTCGTCACCTGTACCAGCCGGGTTCCCCCGCCAGAAACCCACCCCAGCCACCCATGTTCTTTGAGACCACCGCGCGGGACTGGACCGTCGTCCTCGTCCTTACCGCCCTCACCCTCAGCACCGTCGTCCTCGCCCAGAACCTCGCAACCTACGTCTCCGCCTACCTCGCCGCTCCGGCCGAGGTGACCGTCTTCCTGGACACCGTCGAATTCTCCATCCAGGAGAACGAGAGTTATGACCGCGACGTCGAACGGCTCCCGCTGCTCGGCGACAAGATCCGCCTCGGCCGCCTGGTGCGCGAGATCCAGAAGGGCGGGGACGACCTGCGCGAGGAGCTTGGCCGCCTACTCGTTTCCGAGGACGCCCCGACGCTGCGCACGGGCGCCCGGCTTTTGTGGGCCGCGAGGAGACGCGCTCTAGAGGACAGGGTACGGAGGCTGGACCAGCTCCGCATGCGGTTCCTCGTCGTGTATTTGGGCGTGGTGACCGCTGCGGCTGCTAAGAACGTGTCCGCGCCGCCGAAGGACCCGGAGAAGTCCCTTGCTCGTGTTAATAGTGAAGGGCCCGGCGGCTCTCCTCGTCCGGCCTTGCCTAAAGGGCTGGCGGAGTCCATCACGAAGCGGCCACCCCTGCGCAGACTTACAACTCAGGCTATTGGCCATAATCAGGATACTGAGAGGTCTCACAAAAATGGATGGTTTGGCGTCGTGCAGGAGCTGCAGAAGTCGCCCAAGATGCAGCAGCGCCACGCATCTATCGAGACCGCTATGAAGACGCCGTCCCCGATTCCCCGGTCGAGCGTCCGGTTACACGAGATGATAGCCCCCACCGATGACGCTCTTGAGAAATCCTCGCCTGTAAGATCCATGACTATGGACTAATTATCTCCTGGATCTGGCTCCCGTCTGTCTGCTACCACCAGCGAACCGCATACATAGCAACACATCCTTCTTTTTTTTTTTTTTTTTTTTGGGAGTTCCGAGGCGAACTGGGTTGCTTCTGGGGATAATTAGCTTTGTTGGGTTTTGTTTGGCTGTCTTTCTGGCATCGCGAGCGCGCCTCCGGGCGCTGCGCTCACCGCACGCATAGACGAGATACCCCCTCCCCTTTGTTTCTTCCGTCTCATGCCTCATGTCGTCATGTCTCACGTCAACTTGATGATGTCTTGTATATCTCTAAAGCCGGTCGTTGCTGTGGGCTTTCACACCCCTTTCTTATCATGTCTTTCATGTCTTCGGACTGAGGGTAGCGGTTGCGAGCATGAAACCACCAGGTGTCTTTCCTTTATACTAATAGCGATCCACCATTGCCCCATCATCTTTCTCTTTTTTTAGTCAAGTTCAATCTAATGCTTGATTTCGTCATTGGGTCCAGTGCCGTTCCTCTCACCCACTGCGGCCATCGTTAGCTAATTTCAAGGTGTCCTCTGAGGGAGTAACTTTACCATCTAATGCCACCAAGAACCGGCTTACACAGTTGTAACACGCAACCTTTGTCCGAATTAGTGCTAGCTCAATAACACACTAGAGTAGAGGGGATTCCCTACCGTCGCCGTAATTTCGACGATCTCCTGCTCACTGAACAATCCCTTCAAAACCTCAAATGTCTCATCCATAACCTGGACATTCCTCGTCATCTCATCCGCATACACGAGCACAGCCCATTGCTTCTCATTCAACCCCTCCACCCGTCCTCCCATCGTCAACGGCGCCTCCGTCTTCACCACCTCCATGACTCTCGCGTCTACGCCCGCTTGAACGGCTAGTGGCGCGTGGTGTCCCCACTCATACCACGCACGGTTGCATACCGCCACGCGCGAGATGGCCAGCTCGCGTAGGTCCGCGGGGATAGACGTGCGGGTGCGCACCGCGCCCAGGAAAGAGTTCCACCCGTCAGCTACGGGCGGCGAGTGCAGGAGGGTGAGGTCGAGGGCCTGGAGGGGCCGCGGGGAGCGGCGCTCGCGGACGCGGTTGACGATGGCGGCTTCGGCCTCCGTCTTGGTTGGGGGCGGATCGGGGACGTAGGTGAGGCGCATGTTGACGGCTTTCGTGGCTCTATAGGTGGCTCTAGTTGGGAACTGGTAGGGTCGAGGTTTGAGGACGCGGGGTCGGCACTGGGGGATGTGGGGGAGGGATCGCATGTTGAGGAGGGGGTGGTTCGGGCACTTATAGTGTGGTGACTCCTGCTCGGAGGAGAGCTCGGCATCTGATGGTGGGGCAGCTACTTGAACCGAACCTGTTCCCGCTCGCTCAGCACGAGACAAGCTGCGCCGGCTACTCAGATATTGATAGGTCACGTATGGACGACAGCTAAGTGATTCTGGTACTACTTTTCTTACATATAGTGAACGCTCCCAAAGCATTGTATGCTGGATGTTGGGCGCCATCATTGAGTGCGAGGGGCGGTTAAGTTGCCCCACCAAGACAGATTGTATGGCTCCATAGTTTAGTCCAAGACACTCAGATCTTAACGAACGGTTCGGTGGTGTAGTTGGTTATCACGCTTGTCTAACATTCAATTGGATGCTGGACACAAGAGGTCCCCGGATCGAGCCCGGGCCGAATCATTCGCTTTTTGCACTTTTACTTCACTTTTTTGCCCTCACTTAATGCCCTCTACTCCACTCTCATTAGCCCACGATATGACCGAAATCAACACCAATGAAAGGTTCGGTGGTGTAGTTGGTTATCACGCTTGTCTAACATTCAGTCGGATGCTGGACACAAGAGGTCCCCGGATCGAGCCCGGGCCGAATCATTCCTTTTGAATTTTTGCCAGCCACCCGTCCTAAGCAGTATCGCATCGGGAGCTTTGGCCTAGGGAGTCTTCCTCTTATTTTCCTTTATTTTTTTTCTCTCTCGGCGAGGATTACTCCTTGGACTTCAAAATCGTGATGGCTCTTAAAACTACCATCCTGACCCAATTCTATTCTCCAGAAGTATCGGTCCTTCACCTATGCACCTGAAGGCGTTTCCGGGTCTCTGTTCGTAGCGCCCTCCACCGTTCCCACTATGTTATACCTCTTGGAAAAGAAGGAGAACCAGTCATTCAGCGTGTCCTTCTCCTTGTCCGCGAGGTCGAACCAATCCGGACGAACGTCCGCCGGTTTTGTGGACATTAGCCCTAGTGCCCTAGAGGCGTCCTTGCCGGCGAAGGCTTTTGCGCGAAGTCTTAGCACTAGATCAAGATATTGCCGTTTCCCGGAAGGAGATGCTCTTACCAGAATAGGAGCCGCCAGGCTGGTACATTTCCTTTCCTGATACGTCGAAGATTATGCCCTTGATGCCGACATAGCATGGTTTCCCGTCGGTGCCTATCCAAGACGCATCAGTAACGGAGCTAGAGCGGCGATAAAGGACTCCTTGACCGCATAAAATGGGTACGGGCGAGGGGATATGGGACGCGAAGTGACAGATGAAAGTGAAGTGAGTAATCCGGCAGCACCAGGAAACTTGCTAGACACTGGAAATTCATACCATTAGACTCTGCCAGCTTTTCTACTGAGATGGGCGAGTAGTTTGGGGGCGCCAGCTCTACAGGCTGCTTCGGCTCGAACTTGCCCATCTTGGCGTTTATATCGTGCAAACGTGAGCTTTGAGACGCCGTATGTTTGGCAGGTAGAAACGTAGTGTAGGGAGGACAGATTGTAGTTCTGTTGAAACGACAGAGATAGACTCGATTTACGTCGACCGGAGAGTATTGCGGTGTGAGACCTCGTTCTGCGGACGCTTTAGCATTCCGTCTTATGCATCCCTCCAGCTCTGCCCCGCTACGACTCCAGATAACCTCGGAGCCCGCTACAACAGCCGCCTGCGGGGCCAACAAGCTCCCTGACGACATAGATCACGTGATTAGACTCGATCTTAACGCGCCTGCCTGCTCGGGAAATTTTCGCGTCGCCAGCGACCACCTCAAAAGGCGACAGAAGCTTTCGTTCTGTTTTTGCCTCAGCACATTCTCGCCAATCCATCCTCCATTATCTCGAGTTTTTCCAGTCGGGATGGCGGAGATCAAGATTGACAGCGGGCTCTTCCAGGAGCGCGTCTCCCACTTCGTGGGCGCGTGGAAGAATGACCTTCGTTCCAAGGAAGGCCCTTTCAACGGCGCCTCGTCCATCGTCATCCTGATGGGAAAGCCCGAGGATGGCCAAGATTTCCACAAGAACAATGCCATGCACGTGAGTCTCTGAAGGAGGAGCGACTCCTGTCCGTCGACGCAACCCGCTCTAGAGCTAACAATGATGGTTTAGTTTTGGCTTTTAGGATACGAGTTCCCGGCTACGCTGATGCTATTCACACTCGACTGCCTCTACGTCGTTACGACGGCGAAGAAGGGTAGGCTTTACATGGCAGATCGAGGATATTTAAAAGTGAAGCTGACGTATCTGCGACAGCCAAGCATCTAGAGCAGCTCAAGGGAGGTCGGTTCCCCATTGAGATCCTTGTTCGCGGCAAGGACGCGGCCGAAAACGAGAAGCTGTGGGTAACGATCGCGGATAAGATAAAGGCCGCGGGCGTAAGTCGCCCCCAACGTATACGTGGAGCATCCTTGCTCGATCTATGACGCGCTAACGGACGTCAAATATAGAAGAAATTGGGGACGATCGCTAAGGATGTGTCACGCGGCCCCTTCGTCGACGAGTGGAAGAAGGCGTTCGCCGAGAATTGCAAGGAGGTCACCGAAGTCGACATCACGCCCGCCCTCTCCAGCGCCGCCTTCTCCGTGAAGGACGAAACCGAGCTCCGTGCGATGCGAACGTCAGCGAAGGCTTGCGTGGCCCTGATGACGCCGTACTTCCTCGAGGAGATGTCCAACATCCTCGACCAGGAAAAGAAGGTCAAGCACAGCGCCCTCGCCGACAAGGTGGACAAGAAGCTGGATGACGATAAATTTTGGAAGACGGTGCAGCTCCCCAACAAGTCGAAGCTCCCCGCCGACCTCGACCCATCGCAACTCGACTGGGTGACCGGGCCTGTTATCATGAGCGGTGGCAAGTACGATCTCCGGCTCGCGACGGATGTCAATGACGAGGTTCTGCACCCAGGCACCATCGTTGCCGCAATGGGTCTCCGGTATAAATCGTATTGCTCTGCGATCGCGCGGACGTACTTGATCGATCCGAACAAGAGCCAGGAGGACAACTATAAGCTTCTTTGCAATGTGCACAACACAGTCTTGAAGGAGATTCGAGATGGCGTCGCTGCGAAAGATGTTTACGCAAAGGCTGTAAGCTCCATTCGAGCTAAAAAGCCCGAGATGGAGAAGCACTTCCTGCGAAATGTGGGATGGGGTATTGGCCTCGAGACCAAGGACGGCACTCTAGTGCTGAATGGGAAGAACTCGAGGACTCTTCGAGATGGCATGACGCTTTGCATCGCTACCGGCTTTTCCGACATTGAGAACCCCCAGCCTCAGGACAAGAACAGTAAGACCTACTCTTTGATGATCATGGATACGGTTCGCGTTACGGCAGCCGAGCCCGTAGTCTTCACCGCAGAAGCACCGACCGAGGCCAACTCGAATTCGTTCTTCTTCAAAGACGAGGAAGAGGCGCAACCCACCCCGAAGAAGGAGAAGAAGGAGCACCGTGTTGGGGCTGTGGCGAAGAAGAACATAACCAACACACGACTTCGGTCCGAGCGGACAACACAAGTGGACGAGGACGCGGAAGCGAGGCGGCGAGAGCACCAGCAAGAGCTTGCGGCTAAGAAGCAAAAGGAGGGCCTGGAGCGATATGCCGAATCGACCGCCGGCCAGAATGGTACTGAAGTCAAAAAGTTCAAGAAGTTCGAGTCTTACAAGCGGGACAATCAGCTGCCACTGAGGGTCAAGGACCTGAAGATTATTGTTGATGGCAAGAGCAACACCGTCGTGGTACCAGTTATGGGCCGGCCGGTCCCTTTCCACATCAACACAATCAAGAACGCTAGCGTCAACGACGAGGGAGACTGGGTTTTCCTCCGGATCAACTTTCTCTCCCCTGGTCAGGGTGTGGGTAGGAAGGATGACCAGCCGTTCGAGGACGCCTCGGCACATTTCGTCCGCAGTCTGACTTTCCGCTCCGAGGACAAGAACCGTTACACTGATATTGCCAACCAAATCTCGAACCTGAAGCGCGATGCGGTGAAGCGAGAGCAGGAGAAGAAGGACATGGAGGATGTTGTCGAGCAAGAGAAACTTGTTGAAATAAGAAGTGAGTACCTTAAGCATGTATGGCTCGTTTCTGCCGTGCTAACTGCGAATTAGATCGACGGCCTGCTGTGCTGGATAATGTCTTCATACGGCCGGCGATGGAAGGCAAGCGTGTTCCCGGTAAACTCGAGATTCACCAGAACGGCATCCGATACCAGTCCCCCCTCAGCACCCAGCAGCGGGTGGATATCTTGTTTTCGAACGTCCGCCACCTCTTCTTCCAGCCCTGCCAACATGAACTAATCGTAGTTATCCACATTCACCTGAAGGACCCCATCATCGTCGGTAACAAGAAGAAGACCAAGGATGTCCAGTTCTACCGCGAAGCCACGGATATCCAATTCGATGAGACAGGAAACCGCAAGAGGAAGTACCGGTATGGCGATGAGGATGAATTCGAGCAGGAACAGGAGGAACGCCGCCGCCGACAGGAGTTGGATAAGCTCTTCCACGGTTTCGCACAGAGGATTGCGGACGGTGGTAAGAACGAGAATCTGGAAGTCGACATGCCCATAAGGGAGCTCGGATTCTACGGTGTACCATTCCGAAGCAACGTCTTCATTCAGCCGACGACGGACTGTCTCATCCAGGTTGTCGAGCCTCCGTTCATGGTACTCACGCTTGAGGACATTGAGGTCGCTCACCTGGAGCGCGTTCAATTCGGCCTCAAGAACTTTGACTTGGTCTTCGTCTTCAAGGACTACACCAGACCGCCGTACCATATTAACACCATTCCCGTGGAGCAGCTCGAGGACGTAAAGGACTGGCTCGACAACTCGGACATCGTCTTCAGCGAGGGTCCCCTCAACCTCAGCTGGCCGACGATCATGAAGACGGTCACTGCCGACCCGCATCAGTTCTACCAAGACGGCGGCTGGTCGTTCCTGCAGCCCGACTCCGATGAGGAGGGTGGGTCGGACGAGGAGGAGGAAGAGAGTGCCTTTGAGCTTGACGACGACGAGATGGACGAGGCGTCGGAGTCCAGCGAGGAGGACTCCGACTACGGCTCTAACGTGTCGGATGACGAGGGCGACGACGAGGAGATGGATAGCGAGGACGAGGGGGAGGACTGGGATGAGCTGGAGAAAAAGGCGAAGAAGAGAGACCGCGAGAGTGGGCTTGACGACGAGGAGAGGGGCCGGAAGAAGAGGAAGCACTAGTTTCAGCGCGGCCTGATTGCGGGAGGCCTTAGGATCTGGCAGTGTTAGTCTAATGTGCGAGTATCGGCAGGATCGTCTCTTTGCGTTTGCGTTTCCGGATATCGGACGAGTCCTCGATGGATCTTATTTTTTCCCTCTCAGTTTGGGGTTGGACGACGAATTGGCGTTTAGGGCTTGTTCTTAACTTGTACTCAGGAAACATTTTCTTCAATCTACGTTCACCTTGATCCGTGTCACTGGTAACTGGAGGTAAAACTGAGGCGCACATGTAAGCGTGAAAAACAGGGTTCTATTACTGCAAGACCCGAACTCCCGACAAGCACGTAAATCGAAGGGCGTTGGCCAAGGGTCCCTTCCACCCCGTCCCTCCCACAGCAGATAATAAAACCCAAAACTGAAAAACAAAGTGTGGAATGGAGGAAACGACGAGCAAAACGAATAAAAGCCCTGATAACTCGTGAGATGTGAAGAAGGGTGACGATGTTTCTACATTTTTTTTTAATAGCCTAACAAGCTCGCTTAGGGACATAGGCATCACGCGCCCTCGCCAGGACGAGCCTCCCGCCCAGAAGCGACGGCCGTCGACGGCCCCTTGTTCCCTGGAGTGTTATTCCACGAAAGATACGTGTGGTCGCCGAGTTTTCTACAACAGTTAGCCCATTTTCGCTTAACACCCCGAGGGAAGTAGGGTTGGGAAAGCGTACCTAGGCTTCAGGAGATGTGTGACAGTAAAGATGGCGCCGAGGACGATGCACAGGCCGCCGACGACCACATACGCAATGCCGAGGAAGGGGTTCCTACCGCCCATCACGGTGCGCGTGGAGATGACGATGGACTTGGTGCCCTTGTAGATGGCCGCTGGGAATTCTGCGGAATTCTCCGTTAGCACCCTATCACCTCTTATCCTAATAGTGCAAGGGGCGTAGCTCCAAACATACCGTCGCTAATCACGACCCTGTAGGTCCCTTTCTTCATCACCTCGTCGTCGTTCCGCTGGTACAGCTTGCTGAAGGTCGGCAGGCCCGCCGTCCGCATCCACACCATGAAGCCCTCCCATTCCTCTAGGTTGGGGATGGGCTCGGCGTCCGTGTAGCCCTCGGGATACAGCTTCTCCCAGTTCGGCGGCGGCAACACATCATCGTTGTTGTACTTAGTCTTCCCGTACAGTTCTTTGTCCGAGTCCCAAGCGATGCCCGAGTTGTTGGCCATCCTGTACTCCTCGGGCTCGTCCCCACCTAGCAGCAGGGGCGACGAGAACGTGTCGTTGAAGAGTGAGTTGGCGATCAGGCCGCAGGGGTAATACGGTTTGTCCCCGTTTTCCGGGGAGCGTAGCGGGTCGCACTTGGAGCTGTCGACTTCACTCTTGCTGAGCGCGTCGCCCTTTAGCTGTCTGTCGCTAAAGGAGGCCACGTAGCGGCGGTGGTTTTGGTAGAAGTTGGACAGGCGGTAGTAGAAGAGAACGGGCGGAGTGAAGTCCTCGGGCAGAGTGAACTCGAGGACGCACTGGGTCACCTCGACGGGGCGGCCGCGGCCATAGTCGACCTCGACGTTTTCGACCTTGGCCCATTTGACGTTGGCGGGCGCGTCGGAGTTGGTCTTGAAGGCGGTTATCACGTCCTCGGGGTCCATCGCCTCGGCGCCGTCGGCACCTGGGCGGTCGATGACCGGAGCGTCGGCGTCGCATTTCGTATAGTCGATCTGGATTTCTTGGACCTAGTGTGCTTCGTTAGGGCTAAAGTCATGGATCTAGACACTCCAGTGCGCAGGTTAGATGGAGGGCTGAATCGTACCTGTGCGCTGGCATAGAGGAGCAGACCTCCGATTGGGGCGAATATTATTCCGATGGTAAAGAAGAGAGGCAGGACGGTCTTGGGAGTGAGGATCGGCCTAGTAAATTATTAGCAGGTGAACTATTGGAGCAAGCCGTCGAGTATTGTCGACGTACTGCCACGCCTTTAGTCGCTGTTGCCGAAAGGCCGTATCTGAAGAACCATGGTCAGTTTCCGTCATGGCCAAACTCAACCGGAACCTAGCCAGGAGCAGTAATCTCCGGTCCGTTTTCTCAATCGCTCGAGGGGAACTCACTCGCCGGTCTCCTGCTCTTCTTCTTCTCAGGCTGCTTGTTCCCAACGTCGTCGTGCGACTCGATCGAGTCGGCACGGCCGGCCCCCGCTGGAGAGTCCGGCATTGTGATACGAGTAATCCTGTGTCGTTCGGTTCCTTCGAAATGGTCAAGTCGTCGCCGGATCGCACAGACGTGGGAGTTACTCGGGCGGGTCTCTTGGTGTAGAAAATTCGGTGATGGTTGTCGTGGAGTGGGTGTCGGGGCGTTTTGGCATCCCGCCGACAGGTGAATCGTATGCCTCAAGGGGGCGATGCAATGCGCCGCCACGCGCCACGGGGGCCGCTATGGGGAACAAGCTACGTATGAGAATTATGTGCCTTGTTTTTCAGGCCACAATTTAGACATTTCCGTATTATGTCAGCTCCATGATAGGCACGGGGCGCACCATTCACAGAACGAGTCAGGGTCAGAATTGGCAACAGTCTAACCCAAGGGGGCCAGCCACCTAGAAATGCAGCTCTGGGCAACAAATCTCACAATATTCTCTCCAGCATATTCCCCAAGGGTAGTAAAAGGCTTGTACATACTCCTTATCTGCATGGACTACATGCTATTATCGGCTCTCTCATGTGCATCTGGCCTTCCACTCGTTGACCCAGACCAAATGTGAACTTCTCTATTTACAACTTCGACTTCGGGTCTCTAACCTCTTTGTTCGCCTGTTCACGGAGCACCTTGCGCAAAATCTTCCCGGACTAGTGCCATACACCTGCATTAGCAACCGATATGGGGGAGAATATGCAGACGGAATGATACGAACCGGATTCTTTGGGATGGCGTCGGTGAAAACGACGCCTCCCGTAAGCCTCTTATACGGCGCGGCCCTCTCCTCGAGCCAGGCGGAAATTTCCTCCGCGGAAGTTTTGGTGCCCTCCTTCCGAACAATATATGCCCTCGGCATCTCCATGCCGTCCACAATCACACCAATGACTGCCACGTCCGCTACGTCAGCCCGCTGGAGAAGGAGGCCTTCAAGCTCAGCCGGCGCAACCTGGTTTCCCTTGACCTTGATTAACTCCTTTACCCGGTCGACGATGTGGAAGAGCGCGCCGGACCGGTAATCCTCTACATGAGCAACGTCCCCTGTCTTGAACCACCTCGTGCCGTCGGCGTCGACTACTACCGCCTCGCGCGTCGCCTCGGGTTTCCTCCAATACTGCTTCAAGAGCGTCGGCGCCGAGACCCACAGCTCGCCTGGCGTCTTAGCCGTCGTGATCTCCGTCTTCCCATCAAGGTCCATCAGCTTGGCCTGGCAGTTTGGCATTAGTTCACCCACGGCGGTGCTCGTTCCTTTGATCGAACTGTCCCATCCAAGACACGTGCATGTCACCTCTGTCATTCCCCACCCCTGGCGTACGTAAATTTCGTTGGCCGCCAACATCTTCTCCGTCTCGTAAAGGACGTCGTCCGCTAGCGGCGCGGCGCCGCAACCTACAACCTCGAGGCTACTTAGGTCCGCTTTCTTTGCGAGGGGATGCTTTGTTAGGAGGACGAGGATGGGTGGCACGGAGGCAAGGTGCGTAATACGGAACCGCTGGATGTGAGATAGCATTTTGGCAAAGTCGAAGCTGGGCATGACGTATACTGGAGTTCCCTGGTTGGGAAAGTTGGCAATAAAGTATGTCTGGCCGTAGGCGTGATACATCGGTAGAAAGCCGAGCGCAGCTGACCTCTCTCGTAGCTGTTCAAAGCCATCTTTCATCTTGGCAAGTTTGGCGACGCCGACCCCGTTCGCCACGTAGCTATAATGGCAGATTTCGACGCCCTTAGGAACCCCTGAGGTGCCGGAGCTGTAATTGAGACAGCAGGTTGTAGCGCGTGCATCTGCAGGTTCGATCCAATCGAATATCTCAGCCTGTGCTTTCGGGGCGATGATCTCCGTCCAATGTCTGGTTCCGCCGGTAGCTGGAATTTCCGGAAAATGTGAGCCGGGCACAGTGGTGTCGAACATGAAGACATTCCCCAAGGGCATGCCGACTTCCCTTGCGGCTTTGTGTGAGATTTGAGCTTTACTAGCGGCCGCAAACATAAAAGTCGCGCCGCTGTCGCTCAGTTGATAAGCCAGTTCCCTGTCGGTGAAGGTAGGGTTCGCGCCGGTAAAGATGCCGCCGGCCATCAAGATGCCCAGGAACACTACAGGGAAGTAGATGCTGTTCCCGGAGAACACTAACACGCGGTCGCCATGACGCAGCCCGGCAGCTTGGAGGCCGACAGCTATCTGTTTTGCAACCAGACGGTAGTCCGCGAGCGAGAGAAATTTCGTATCCGGGTGGTCGGCGTCAATGAAGGCCTTGCGGTCAGGGAGGGTCCCGAAAGAAGAGCCGAAGATCCATTTTTGAATGGAGATATTCGGAATGGGGTCCGTCCAGCGGGATTTGATGGGCATATTGATTGAACTGCTGTGAATTATGCCAGTCCTGTGACAGAGAAAAAAGAATCGCGGTGGTCGAGTGACGGGGTATTTCGTGCTAGGCGAACGTTGCTTTCGGGCTTGCGGGGGCCGTGTAAGTGGATCGATCGTAGATCACCGATGTGATGGTCATGGGATATCGAGCAGGGTAGACGAGAGGAGGCGCACATCCGTCTTTTAAACACCAAGGAACCAGATACTACTCCGCTTATCCTTGGCGCGTTCTCCAATGCTACTGGATCATGGTTAGGAGGCCTGGGTGAAGGCAGGTTGGCGCGCATGGAACTCAACGAGGATATCTATCGCCGAGGATCCGGGGTACGTATAATTACATGAACTGCAAGATCGGGTCGTGGGCCCCACTCGTCCTGCCAGATTTGCAGGGGTGGAATGAGGGGAGCCTCGGTATATTCGTGGGGTCGATGCGGAACCCGTTGACTAGTGTCCCCGTAACTGGAAAGAGTAGCGGGGTGGATACTGCGTTCCGGGAATAATGTGCCGGTGAAGGCGAGAGGGGCAAGGGAGAGTATTGCTGCTTGTGTGTTTCATTCAACTTCGGTTGTTTCTACGCTCCTCTAGCATGATTAGAGGGGGAGATGGTGAACACACCAAATTGGGATGAATCCAACTGCGATTGCAAACAACCATACAACGTAGAGAAAGCAAAAAGGAACACCAGAGAGCGGATGGCTTAGAGAATCCTTACAGATTGCCATTCATCATATTGATTGAAAGCGGGGGAAGAAGTATAATGCATTTTCCAAGCCGGGAAGGTACGACTAGGTTTCAAGAGTTACTGGGAGCTGAGAAGGAGCAATGCATACAAACCGAAGGAGGCTCCCTTGCTGGCTCGAAAGTGAGAGGTACTTTGGCTGCCAACTCACGAGCTTCAGTCTTGAGGGTCTATACCTAAGGTGAAAGGAGGTCGGAGACGTTGAAGGGAGGTATCACACACCTCGATGGGGGCTTATTTCATTCAATCTGGCTTCAACAGTTGGACCGGGACCCGACAAACTGACCGTGAATTTAAACGAGCGAGAAGTCCGGGGACGAGCAAGGTGTCGACTACGTCTATCTGGGCCTGGCACTCTCAGCCGCAGGTGTATCAAGCCAATATTCACCGGTTGGGGCAGGAATGCGATGGGGCAATCGTGACCTCCCCCAAACGCCACATCAGAGCCGAGATGCAACGGCGCCAGCCAGCGTGACCCACGGTTGCGCCGCAGCGACTCTGCGCCGAAGCCCATCGCCAATGGTCCGAGCCGAAGCCTACCTTTCCCCAAAAATCCGAACACCTTCTCCAGGGATCCTATGTGGCCGGCCGCCGTCGCCAGTCTTGGCTCTCATAGGCGATTAACCGACGCGCCTGGTCGGCGTGGCAATGAGACTCGCTTGTCCTCTCGCCCAATGATACTAGAGTGGGACTGCGTGTCGACGGGCCACAAGCTATTACCACGTCGCACACCCCAGGGTCCGACATCACTGACGATGGGCTTCGGAAAAAAGAAGACCACAGGTGCCTTGCCGATTGTTGTGCAACCGCCCAGTCAGCCTATCATACGCAAGAGAGCTGAGGACTGGATCCCGGATTCGATTCAGCTGTCAACTGGGCTAAGTCACAGCTGCCAACATCTGACATGCTATCTGCTGCCGGCCCTGTGAAAACACCATCGTCGTCATTCTCCCGCAGCACCTTACCACAAGAGGTGACAGGATTACATCGAGTGCTGGTTTCCCAACTTGTTAGCTCGAGCACATGCGCCGGCAATCGACCAAGCGATAGCCCGCCAGCCGCATATCTGCAGGCCCACCCTCTCGCTTAATTGACGACAACAATGGCTTCGCGAACCCTGCACTCGATCCGGACCTTCCCGGCAAAACCCGGCCGACCCGGCCTCGCGCAAGGCCTGCGCGCATGCCAACATCTCTCCATTTCTCGCCAGACTCCGGTCGGTGGCCAATACGTCTTAGTTCCCAGCCACATCCAGGCCCGCGTGTTTACGCGATGCCAATCGACCTCACAAAGCACGAAGCGAGTGTCGTCATCCGGGTCTAAGCAGCAGCCCCTTCCGTCGATCGGTGCTGTCCTCCGAAAGGGCCTAAACTTCTCCGCTACCTTGGGTATGCTGAGCAAAGGGGGGTTCCGAAAACTCTTTCGCGACAGCCCGGGCGAATTCCTACTAGCTCTCTTTGCGTAAGTCTTTATCCTGTCCCGATGCCCTAATCAAGCGCGCGCGGAGTTGCCCACTTGCTAAAACTTGTGCCCTATCGTCTAGCCTTGGAGGTGTGGCGAGTATTGCCCTCTACACCGTCTACCTCTACTTCGCATACTTCCAGGACACACAATTCACAAGATTCCCACCCGACATCGCCAAGTCACTCCGTCGCGCATTGTACTACACCAATATCAAGCCTGACCCCAAGCTCGCACACAAGTACTATAAGCGTGCGCTAGAGCAGTGCAACGACAATGGTCTCGACCCATTCGGTGACGATGTCCTGGGAATCCGCATCCAGATCGCCGCGTGGCTTGAGAAGATCGGCAACTTGGATGGCGCTGTGACCGTTCTGAGCGGTATCGCCAAAGACTGCCTGCGGTGGGTGGAGACCATGGAGAAGGCGATGGCGGAGGGCTCGTTGCCCAAGGACGGGGAGGTGAAGGCACCGAAGGCAGAGGTTTCTCAGAAGCCCGCTGGAGAGGCCGCTGGGCCAAAGGAAGGCGAGGACAAGGAGGAGGAAGTCCTGCTCGAGAATCTGTGGAGAAAGCGCACAAGACTACTTGCTAAGACGGTAGCCACTAATGTGAAGATAGGCGAGCTCTGCGCCGATGAGCATGTGCTTCGGCCCGAAGAGTCACAGACACGACTAACCTGGGCCGTTGAGACGGCTTTGAAAGAGCTCAAGCGGCGACACGATGAGGGCGTCAAGAAGGATGAAGGCCCCTGGATGAGTGCGGCGGAGATCGGTGGCACGCTGGAAGGTTAGTCCATTCTCGAAATTGTCTCCTATCTTTGCTAGCCTTTTACTGACCTTATCCGTAGCCCTGGCGCGAGACTACGAGAGGAAGTCCCAGTTCCAACTGGCCGTTCCTCTGTTCTTCCACGCTCTCCGTCTCTGCGAGACCCCCTGCCACAAGCCCGTCATCAGTTCGTCCACGCAACTCCCCTCTGTCCCCGAAGTAGTCACTAATCAACAAACCCCAGTGAACAACCTAGCCGCGTCATTCGCCCAGCACCCGTCTCACCTGCCCGTCATAACGACCCTGCCAGGAGACATCCCTGATCCCTCCCAGGACTCCCAGCCAACAATCGTGGGCAGGGAACAACACCTCCAGTCCGCATTAAACTGGGCCAAGAACGCTCGCGCCCACGCCCTGGATGTCAAGGGCGACGACCGCACGCTCGAGTGCGACGAGGCCTGCGCCGTGTCGCTCTGCAACATGGGCGACATCTCCCTCATGCTTGGGAAGCTCCCGGAAGCGCGCCGCTACTTTGAGAGGTGCATCAAGATGGCCAAGGACATGGACTTCCCCGAGGCTCTCAAGCAGGCCCAGGACGGCCTCAACCGTGTCAGGGCGCAGTAGTCTTGAGGGAACAACACGGATCCACAGCGTTACTTCATCTTGCGCCCTTGCGGAACCAACTCAACTCTCCCTTTCGTACGGTAAGAATTTGTTTCGCTATGCAAATATAGACCATCAGGCTGGAGGTCTTAACAACCCCCCTGGATAGACGAATAATACCAAGGAACATGATCCAAACTTTGGGACGGGTTTCAGCCCCTTGCGTCCGGTGGGATTTGAGCCACCAGATTCGCGCAGCACCGCCTTCTTTTCTGAAAGTAGGGAAGGCAATTTACTCCTTTTGCTTCTCGCCATCAATTTCGTGACGTCCCGCGCCTGAAGATGGGATGAAAGGCTCGGAGCCTTTCCTTCGGGTGAGATGCGGTCATCATGCTTACCGCCGAGCCCTAATTCACCGAGATCCATGGCCATGGTCATTTTTTGCCCCCTCCGC
Organism: Microascus cirrosus; assembly: GCA_030271035.1. Lineage (NCBI taxonomy): Eukaryota > Fungi > Ascomycota > Sordariomycetes > Microascales > Microascaceae > Microascus > Microascus cirrosus. The sequence continues at coordinate 19,489 of JAMBUN010000337.1, read as the reverse complement.
CCCGCCAACACGGTTTCCTCTTCCCTTCCCCCCCGTGTTTCTAATCGACCGAGGATCCGTCAAGGAGGAATGGGAAGAGCCCCTCGTGGAGGAGGGGGGGACTCCGCCACGGCCTTGTTTAAACCCGTGTCATGCGCCCGCCCGGGACTTTCGGGAGGCCATGTGCCATCCTTGTTTTGACCCGGTGCTCCCGATCCGCCGTCAGGTGGCGGGCTGTGAAGATAATGGCGTAAGTCAGGAACCTGCGGGACGTGATGTAACGGGATGGGAGAAGGATTGGAGCAGGATGGTTCTGCGGAACGCTCCCTGGCATCCACCATGCGCCATAGACGACCGCACACCTCCCCATTTCTACCGAGTCGGGAGAAAGGAGTCCAATAAACCAGATACCAAGAGTATGCGATCCCGTCTCGCTTCCAAAGTCGAGTCCTAAACGTCACCAGGTTTACGAGTAAGCCCCATCAATATAACGCCAGCCGCCACCCTCCTGCCCATGCTCCCTCTCCCGTGCTCCCAAATTGTTCCCGCGCCGTGTCATATCTCCCGGCTTAGACGAGGACATAAAGATCCAGGGAAGCGAGAGCCCTACGGATATGACCGGCATGAGAGAGGCGTGGTGTCCTGCATAATCTACTCTAATCTCTCAGGTTCCTTAATATCCGTTATTTAGGTTCCTTGTAGCTGGGAACGGGAAGGCCCGTCTCGATTACCTGGATATGACGAGGTTTCTCTCTGGTACACTTAAGAGCCATTCAAAATGGATTTGCCGGGCGACGCCGGGAGCCATGGCCAGGGTAAGCTAGTGAATGCCCCTGCATGAGATCGAGAATGGACTCCGTAGGCCAGTTAGCTGCCACTGGCCACGAGGGAACCCGGGATCGGGGATAGTCTTGTCAGCAACACCGACCCTCTAGTCCAGGAATAGATAAAGCGCCAGACGATAATGATGAGAGAAGAGTCGGGACTTTCCCTTGACTAGAGAAAAGCCGAGTTAAAGGGGCCTTGGCACCCAGAGCATACTCCAAATGCCATGGTCAGCCTGAGAGATCGATTCCCGTATTCGTTCTAGCAGGGCGCGAGAATGACGAAGGTTATCCCCAGCTGACACCACGTTTGGCCGTCCCCCCCCTCCCCATCCTCCTGTCCCGATCCCGACGGAGGGGAGAACGCCCAGGCGCGACGATGGGATACATTATGCGGGTTTCGAACGCCCTAAAGATGGGCCAAAGCGGGGAAAGAGAGCGGAGTCTTGGGACAGAAAATAGAAACAGAAGCATGGAAAACGGGACGAGGAAGGGCACTAATGCGATCTTTGTGCCGATTGGAGACACAAGAATCAATAGCTCCTGCGCACACACGCACCTCGCACGGCTGGGGCCCGAAGGATCTCCTGTAGTAATTTCCCTTTCCCGCTTCTACCCCCCCTCCTATTCCGTTCTTCCGTCCCGCCTCTACTGTAGTTAGCTTTCGAACAAGCATGGGAACGTAGACAGTGGGGGGAGTGGTACCATATTGATATGGCCTGCACATCCCAAGAGATATCCCAAGTATACGCAGCAGTACCCCTGGATGGGAAGGCTCCGCTTTTGGTGATTGGACTCAGACCTTTGGCGGGGCGCCACCGCTGCAAGGTTCGGGGCCCCTCCTGAGGCGCCAGCGCCTCCGATGAGCTTGGCGTTTGGCCGTGTTCCGTGCCTAGGATCCCCTTGCAAGTTTCCCCGACCCTGCTTCACCGGATCGCGAAGAAAGCCCCACTTGGAAAAGCTGGGGATGAGAAGTGGGGAAGAGTAGTAGCTGGGTTTACAATAATGCACCGTGCAGACGAGCGGTGGTGAGAAGCATGGTTCGTCGTAACCTATCCGTCTCCCCATTATAGGGGGCAATCAGTGCGTGCTCAGGCTCCCAGCCGTTCGTCACGGAGGTCGGTATTTGAATTTAGCTCGAGACAGGATGTCGGGAGCATTTGCCGAACGCGTCACCAATATGGAGGGTGTTAGTGGCGGCACATCACGAGAGGCTTGGGCCTCCTGGGGCACCATTGCCGTTCTCTAGTGCGTGGGTAAAACTGGGTCCAATCACACATCGTGTTGCATTCCGGGTTGTCCTGATGCCAAATGTGACTTCAACCGTCGAAGAACTCTCCGAATGATACGAGAAATCGAGTGCGCAGCGGAGTGCCGAACTGTTATGGTGGTATCGATCACACACACCTCGCCGTCGCCACTGGCCCTCCGCTCCCGCATGGAGAACTCAGTTTGGCCTCACAGCAGCAGAGATGATTGCTCGACTCTTCCCCACTGTGTGCTGAGCCAGGAAGTACTTGATCCCTGTGGATCCGGATGATGACCCAAAAGAATAGCCCAGTTCTTGAAAGACGGGGGAATTCCGGCCGTGTCGGAACGAACGGCACAACGCTCGGCTTCTCCTTCACAACCCCTGAAAAGACGTAAGGAGAGGCTTAGCAGGACTGGGATACTTTGCCCGCACGCTGGACAAAATGTGAGCTTCCATTTGGAGGGACAGGCGCCCAACCCGCAGATCGCCTCTCGCTGGTGTCTACGTCGTTTCTGCGAAATCAAGCAAGTGGAGACGGAAAACTATAATACCGCTTGAGTAAACTTGGCTCTCAGCTTAACGCCCAGTCTGGGGATGCCCTCCAACTTTGCTCAGCCGCCTTGCGCCGGGATATGATGGACCCGTCTTACTAACAGAACAAGACCGGGCTGGGGACGCCAAGAAAGAAGGTTCAGCTCGGTTCTCTCGGACCCATATGGTAGAGATCGAAGTTACAGGTCCTCGGAGAGGTGGGCCCCCGTGTGGACAACAGGCCGGAACTGGAGGAGCGAACTCCTCCCGGTGTTGCCTCGCCGCTGAATGCGAGGGCTGCGGTTCGATAGCATGTCCTAGATATGAGGGATCCGCACCTGCTAGCACGGCCGGTTGGGCCGGAGCTCGGGCGTCGGTTGCTGGCTTGCTCTTTCCTCGTTCTGTTCCGATGACGACGGATTCGTGGCCTTGAAAACGCAAGCACTAGAGGAGAAGACGGTTGTTTTCAAGTTGTAGCGCCGAATTCCCACCGTGAGCCCTGCGCGACTGTTCATCGGGACCCTGTCAGCTTCCAAGCCATGCTCACTGAGCCACCTCATTGGCACCTGGAACGTTTCTCCTGCAGGCCCTCGTAGCTGTAGTTTTCTCCTGAACCATCCAGGAAGAGTATTATTATGCACCAGTGCACGGATGGCGCCGCTTTCTGTGCCATGGAAGATATTTATGAGAGGTGGGGTTGGAAAAGAGAGGGGCGTCTGTGTAGCAATTTGGCAGGGTTGCACTCTGCTCCCAGGATTCGGGACCGAGTAGAGGGCACGATAATGCCAAAGGATGGTATCCCCCCAAAAACCACTGTCCATCAAGCGCCTGACCTTCGGTTTTGTTTTTGCGACGAAGATGCACCTCCGGGCGAGACGCGGCACAGCGATTCTCCACATACGCTAATGAGTGACCCCACCCGTTCTCTATCTTGCGAGATCGCGTCAGGGTTGTATAGGAGTTGATGTATGCATTCCCAATATTATCGGTTATTTGTATGTAGAACGAGCCCTGCAAGGACACAGTAATCCCTTCTCCCGATGCGTGGATAGCTCAAGCCGGAAGTCATTGAGATGACATCTGTCAGTGACAGCAAAAAGTAGCTTCGTGAGGAATGGTGGCCGTAAAATCAGGGCCGGATTTATTATACGGACCGGCACCTCATAACGAAGGAGTATGGGTTTCGATCTTACAGACAAGTATTTGTTCTAAAAGAGAACTCGCTACAATCTTCCGTCCGTCCATGGCATGCCGAGTGGGGTGTCTATGATCAAGAATGGTTGGCCTTGCTCGCCATGAACGCCTCACGGATATTGTCGTAAGCTGTGTCGTTCATTGTCATGAGGTGGACCGGAAAAGTTGACAGTTTTAATGGTACTTCTCGGTAGACCTTATACGACTAGAGAGCCCCAGTAGGGTGGGTTGCCCAACAGCTGTGGGCAGTCCTGAAAATATTGGAAGTAATCAGTATAAGCAAGATGTTGTCCGGCCTGGCCGCACCTACCCCGGCGTGGTTAGAAAATCAACCTCAAACACGTGTTGGTAGTCGTACAGGAGTCACAGAACAAGAGTGGGGATCTCGAATCGTACTGGCCGCCGATGGTCGGTGTAAGCGGACGAATAAGTTTCCAAGCAGAAGACTTATACATGGTGATGGTGCTATCGGTATTCTCATTGTCTGCTTGACAGTAAAAAAATAAGTAATACTCAGGACGAGGCAGTCTCCAAGTGCAGAGAAGACTCTCGCATCTTCCTGTTCCGGCTTCGAGCCTTGGTTCTGAAATGGCAAACGTGATCCTGATGGCCGCCAATCGAAGGAAGCGGCTGACTGCTTAGAAGGATAGAGGGTTTGGAGTCAAACCGGGCTCAACTCAACGCAACGCCGAAGATGATATCAACACACCAATCCGGCGGTGGCGGCGAAAGGCGTCAATTTCGCTTGGCGATAGCCCTCACCAGAGTCAGCGTTTTGACGGAAACGTCGGCTGGCCACACAGGGCCCGAAGTGGGTTCTATTCCTCCAGTTGGCATGGTGGGGTGAAGGTCTTGTCGAATATTGTAGCTGGCCGTGGGATGAGGTTGCTCGTGCCAGACGGGAATGGTGTCAGTGAAAGTGGAGTCTCACATGGCGTGCATCCGCTTCCACTCCACCACTCGTTCACCGTTATCGTGGTGGGTGAGCGGGGATGTGAGCAACCTTGTACCGCATTACTATGAGGTAGGACTTTTAGTGCGGTGGCTGCGGAGGAATTCCGCTATCTCCTTTCTGTCCACGAGAATACTCGAGTGAGCATACCATTCTTAGGCCGAGCAACGCGATTGCTAGACGCGCTTGTGATAACCGCAGAACGGTAAGACACGTATCGATTTAAGCTGCGTTCCCGTGGTAAATGAATACGGCCCCCAGAAATAGCGGGTCTCATCTCGTTTTCCTAACTGGGAAGAGTATCAAAGCGCGTTCCTGCTGATACATGGACCGAGGTCCGGGAAATTGGCCATACCCCCTAGTCCCGCCGCCTGCGGGCGTGGAGGTTCAAGAAGGCAATGTGCGTTCCGCCCGCAGACGCACGCTTCGTGCTTTCCCGAATCCAATAAGTCATAGCTGCAACGGCTGGGTGTCCAGGGCGCATCCGTGCGGCACGCGTAGTAAGAATGGCACATGGCCGAGCCAGCGGGCAGTCGACCGAACATTGCATCACCCGCCTCAGCCTGAGGTCGTTCCTAGACTTGAAAGATGGTCTGCTTTGGCTCGGGCTGGGCGCGGACGAGAAACCCGAAGGACGGGGCAAGTAAAGGTCCTGAGCTGAGCGGCAGTTGCGGGTCTTGATGCGAGTCTCTCCATAGTCTCACCGCAGTATGGACTAGCCAGAGAAGCCTTTCCCGAATTATAGTTCACAACCCAAATGACGAAACGAACGTGGGTGATCTCGAATCTCTGGTGAAGGATCGAGGCTCCAGGAAACCTCACAAAGGATCGTATGTGGCCCACCTTTCCCAGTCCGGGAAAGCACGGATGGTACCTTGCTGAATGAGTTCATTGCATACATGCATGCCTACGTCGGCGCCTTCCGCCCCTCGCGATCCGGGCGCGCCGTCGTGTGAGAAAATGCAACAGATACATTCCAGATGTGGCGCTAGATCTTGCGGTCGCTCCTGCAGGTTGACCGCAACCTCCTCTCCGCCCCTTCTGCCCCTTCTGGGTATTGATTTCCTTGGCACCCCACTCGGGCTTTACAAGCTACAATTGTCGGGCGAAGGCACCGGAGCACGGGGATGGAATAGGGTTGTGTGGGGCCGGAGGCCGGCGTGACCAAAAAGCCTCATGCTGGTACATGCCGCCGGCGAAAGTTTCTCAGGGCCGGCTGACCCGCCATTGGTGGGTGGCCAAACACAACACCATCGTTCGGCAGCGACTTTCTCGGGGTGCGCAAGAGCACGAGGTGCGTTGTTTCCTATTTGATGGCCATCCGTCTCTTCAAACGCGCCTTCCTCAAGAATCTCTATCGGATGTACATCAGGCAGGCATATTGACGTATAACATACTTCGGGTAGTTGCGCCTGCTTCTTCCTTCGGATCTGCCCCAATCGCGTGGATCTACCAAATCCAGATTTTGGTGTGGGTTCTGCTTGTTCTGCTTATACCGCCAAGTATGCCTTGTATCGTATTTGTTGGAGGGTCTCTTCCAGCAGGCAATGATGGAACTGAAGGATTGGCCCGAATCCACATCAGCTGTCCATTCCGGACGTATCGTAGGGGCGAGCCAAAGTTGAAACATAAATACGAGTTCGTCAAAGAGTTCATTCGGGGCCCACTGGAACCAGCCGCGCCGGGATCCCTTGGTACCTACGACCGAGCCACGTTGTGGGATCCTTCCCGATCTCCGATTCGTTCTCGCCCGCATCTGAGGCTTCCAGACCCTGGCCGACCGAGCCCTTTGAAGTCGAATGCCGGTGGGCCCAGGATGATCTCGTGTTCGCTGCCGTGCCTTCGACCCTCTGCGCTGCTTTGCCGCCACCTCCGCAGCACACCTCACCCTGGTTCTCTGCGAACCACAATCCTCTTTGCATCAAGCGGCTGCATTTATACATGCACACCTCTTTCTCTCCAAATAGTTGCAGCAATAAGGGCACCGGTTGCCAGAGCGTCCTGGTCCTGGAACTGACCTATAAGGGTCATCCTTGATTCTAAGAACAGGGATGTCATTCTTTGGATGACCAAAGAAAATGCCCGACTTTCCAGAACGGAACAACCCTTCAACGAAGCCTCGTCCCTTTATAACAAGCAGCGATTAATGGGGGGTGAGAGGCATCAAATGGAAGGGTGAACCCAGTCTATGACACACGCGGGTTCTGTCTTCAGGTAGGCTGCGCCACTAGACGTCAGCAACCTCGATCCCCCCTTCACTCTTAACGCTCCCACGGCCAAGGAAGGCCGCTGTCGGATCTGGAGAAAAGATGTGACCGGGCGTACGAATTCACGCCATGATGGGGTAAGCACCGCAGACAATACTCCATTCCCCTTTCAGGCCGGCACCCTGGCGCCGCCCTTCTCCCCACCGCCGTCGCTCTCCCGTAACGCATTCGTCACTCGCATCCCCCTGCGTGGCGACTGCATACTCCACGCTCGTATGCTGCCAGGCTCCCTCATCGTGCGCTCTCCCCTGCCCTGACCCCTGTCAGCCTCCCACCCCTTCCTCACACCGGACGGTGATGGCGCCCCCTTCCCCGCGCCGAAGATCTAAAAAAAGGCCGTAAGTACACTAAGGCCTGAGCATGGGCGGATGGTCTCCGCGGTCGCGTACTAAGCCGTCATTTCCAGGTTCAGTGTCCTAAACACCATCTGATCGGAAAGAGAGGGTAGGCCTATCATCCCCACCGTTCCCGCTCGATGACTTGCCTCCTTCGGATCGCTCCCCCCCCCCCACTTCGTTCCAGTCACAAGCTCTCCGATCCATGTCTACTTCTGCAGACTTATATTGCCCTCTTCCTCCCCACCCCCCTGCTCCTTGAAGCCGCTTCTCCGGGAATCTGATCCAACTACTACACTGCTCATTCCTATGCCCTAGCATATTGCACGACACTGAACCCAAGGCTTCAAGCCTCTGACGTTTGTGGTAAGGGCCTGATCAAGACAGAGAGCACAACTCATTAACACTTGACAAGCCTGCTCAAGCTTTCCCCTCCCAACAGGCTTCCGGAACAGGGAGCAGTAAAACATCAACGCCCATCATGTCCACAAACACACAAATCGACATGAGCGCTCTCAGCCCAGTTCTTCACCTTGATCTTCCATTCATGTACGGACCACCGGCCCAACCGCACGGGGAGACAACGTCGTCTTCAGACACCACCAGCCCTATCATGGATTCGGTATGTGACCCCGCAGGAAGTGAATCACATCCCTGGGAGCAGTCCTGACATGTGGCTCGTAGTTTGACATGCCCCTTGTCTCAGACCTCGATGCCCTTCCCACAGGAATATATCCAAGTCCTATTTCGTCACCCGCGACGACTTCGCCCCTGCCAACGATAAAGCAGGAAGATAAGGGAGACATTAGCCCATCGACTGCCAAATCAAGCTCGACCCACAAGACCACTCCGAAGAGGAAGCGAGAGAACAGATATAAGAACGCTCCGCCTTCAGTACTTTCGGTAAGCCGGCGCTTTCTCTCCTGCCTGAGGTGTAAGTGCCGTGTCCTGACACTGCGTAGAGAAGGAGGGCGCAGAACCGAGCCTCGCAGAGGGCATATAGGGAGAGGAAGGACCAGCGTATAAGGGATCTAGAGGGCATGCTTGAAGACTACAAGCAGAAACATGAAGCCCTCAGCCAAGCTTACGCCACTCTTCACGTCGAGGTCCTCAGGCTTCGTACTGCGCACACTGAGACACATCCTCAGGCACATATGGCGATGAGCGCTCCGTTCAGTTCACCCACGGCGGGCCCCACCACTGCGAGTATGGATGTCCTGCCAATAGTGGACGGCTGGCAGTTCTTCCCTGGGATGGCCGGTTATCCAGTCTGACCAACCCTAAAGCCCGATATCCTGGTACGAACTTGTGTCCTCATTTGGGCCCGTGAAACAACAATTGCGTGGAATCAGATGGGGCCGAATCCGTTGCCTCAACAATCTGGCCGAGGCCGGTCGGGCCAGTGGAGCCCCGTCTGTCTTTATCTTTCCGGAGCTCACCTTGTCGCTATGACAGAAGGCCCGACGTCTCCAAACGAGACGCCCTTCCTGGAGCCGTGTGCGGAGAACAACATCACGAACTGTCGGCCCACTTCAGACACATTGGGTTCCCTACTTAGATACATCCTGTGACCCGCGATTTCTACTCTCTTGCCGTCATAGCCGAATGGAATAAAATGAGCCAAGAAACAGAGCCTAGCACTGCTCAAGGCACGGACTCTGGCCGCGGGAACCGCTGGGTATTCGGTGCTTGGTTTGTGATGCCGTTGCTGGCCAAATGGCTGACAATGGAAGCTGTATAACAGACACTCCAGGAACTGGCAGGGGCTGGTAGTGTGGCTGGCTGGTCGCGAAACAAATGTGCGGGCGTTTATGGATCGCGGGTTAGCGTGAGAGTATCTTGTACGAGTAGCGCAGGGCGTTTATATACAGCGACTGCTTCGGGCCTTTTGTCTTTGCTGCTGACAGTTCCGGTAATGGTATCAGTCTGAAGGGGGATACTCCTTTACTGGGTGAATGACAGGACTCTCGCATCGACGTTAGTTAAATAGGAGGAGCGGAGATCATTGTGCTCCTCAACGCCCATCCCTTCCAGCCACTTGGAACGCCGGAGGACTGACGTACAAGACTCTTCCGCTAACCGCGAGACGACCACTTTGTCCAAGGGAATCGCGAACAGACAGGAAGAGATACAGGTGCCTCGCGAAGCCAGGCAGGTCGGATAATACAACTGCGGTGGTAGTGGTAATCCCAGGTCGAGTCTCCTCTTAGGCCATACCGCACTTGGGTGTCCAGTCACTGAAGTGAAGCCGATGCCGTTCCGTTTTAGTATAAGCGACCCAAGGAAGCTGAGAAGGCGAATGTGCGGCTCTAGGCTGTGGGGCCCCTTCCATGCAAGTAGAGGTCCAGGCGGGTGATTTGGAGATTTGGAATCAGATACAAGGAATACCTGGTGGGGTTGATGCTCCCGCGCGGTGTCGAAGATGGCAAGCGATATCGGGAGCCCGCGCCTGCGGTATCACGGTGACGGTATCAGGGGGACTGGTCCGGAGGGAAGGTGCAGGCCGGTATCGCCTCTCCGCCCGAGGCAGATGACGTAGCGTCGCTGGGGTTAAGGAAGGCAACGACAAGAGCGAGGCGAGGGATGTGGGGGGTTATGCGGCTCGACAATATGAGTCTCGTTTGTTGACTCATTTATCGGATCACGATGTGGGCATCCGCGCCGCGTAGATGTTTCGGAGGAAGGAGGCTACGGTCGGAGATATGCGGTTATCGCGAGCACTTAACACGGGCGCCACAGGTCGGATCCCGCTGCGTGATCCGGGCGGCCTTCGGATGCCTGATATCCGCGATGAGGCCAGACATACGGGGTCGACCTGCAGGTTGTTGATCCATACAGGATGAGATACTTGGTGCTTCAAGAGCCTTCTGGAGCTTGAACGATCCTAATCAGATGAGCTCTGTTGCTCGGTGGGCCCCCTGCCTGCGCCGCACTTGCCAAGTCGGCTTCCCTCGTGTCTCGTGACTTCCTCCCCTATTGTCACCCATCGGATTAACATTCTGGAGGATTCTGTCTCACACTGTTCCGGCCAATTGACCAATGACCCCTGGCCCCTTCCTTGGAAGCTCCCCAACCACCAAGTCATACTCTTGGAGCTCACTACTTTTCGCCTTGGGGGTTCATGATTGTTGATGCGTGAGGAGACCCGTTCGTATGCATGGGTGAGGCGGCCGGGATCCACTTCCCAGCTGTACCCCACACTTGGGTGGGCGCATTTCCAGGACGCATGCGTCATAGGGTCTGTGGACCTCTGGGAAGCTGCTGAACAGAAGCATAGTGCACCTTTGTTCCTCCAAGACCAAGACGGGCTCCCTTTCTCTATATGCTCAATTGGGGAGAGTTGAGATGAATTGGTTCTAGACCTAGGTGGGTTTTTAAGTCTCGTAACTCTGGAAATGACGGCTCTTTCACCAGTTCCGATTCCAAACGCCTCCCTGGCCAAGACTAAAGGGACCGGAGCTTGCGGATCGCGTATGCAGCGCTGCGCCCCAGGAGGCCAAGTACCGGTACCGCTCTCACGTACTTGTCCAACAGGACATATGGCCCCTGAACGGATCGAAAGGGCCCTCCTCCCCGTTTGCCACCCCAAATCCAAGCCTTGAGATCGACCAGCATCATCTTGCTGACTGTCCTACTCCATGTCGGAGTATCTTGGCTCGGGGGGGCCGGGGGGGGGGGAACTGAAGACTATCATTGCCCTGAATGGTGTTTCCTTGACTGTCTCCGCGTGTTCCACGTGCCCATCGTCCTTTGGGGGGGTTGCCTGTTCCAGAGTCTGTTGGGAAGCTCGTCCCATTCTCTTGGCTTCCATGAGCCAATGCGCACTGTGCGTTCATGGGGCATGGCGCGATCTCCCACTAACATGCGCCCAGGCTCCGGCGTTTCCTGTGTCTCGCCCTGTCTCGCAATTGATCACCATTCTTGCCCCATACTGTCGCAAGACCAAATAGTTCACTTCCTAGTTTCCGGACCCGCTGCTATGATTGACGCCTCTGGAAGTAGTTCCACCTAGCAATTGGGGCGTCGCAAGCGTCAGAATTGGAGCGAGAGACCCTCCGCGCATTTGATCACGCGAGCACTGGCTCGTGGTACTTCCGCACCGTCAAGTGGGGATTGACATCGTATCACCGGGACCTGGGAGGCTTGCTCACCGGCCAGTGGTAGGCAGGGGGAGCCCCTCTTTCTCAAGGAGAATGAGTCCCCCTCAGCACCTTGTCAGCGCCCACCTCTGCAAGTCGTACCGGTGTTGTAGCTCTCGACCCTGAAGGTACAAGGCGGAGTTACCTCGCCGGGTATCCCGCCTCCATGGTCCGCCCCGGACCCTTTGGCCCCTACCCCGCTAAAGTGACGGAATCCGACGCCCATTTGCCTGGCCTGACTGACTGGGGGGGAATCACCGGGTCGATGCGGCTGTACCGCGACTTCCCTCTGGAACCTCAAACATACTGCGTCTGTCCCATTGTGACGTGACCTGATAGGTCGTCGCCTCAGCTTTCCCACCCCCCCGGGCGACCCAGCTTCGTTCTTCTCATAAATAGCGCCGCCTTCCCATACGAGCTTCCTGTTCGTCTCTCTCCAACTCTCACTCACATCTCTCATCCAAAGGCACGGAGTCTCATCGTTTCCATCTCCGTTTCTCTGTTCCAGAACTTCTTTTGACACCTTTCTTGCCCTTCAATTCTCTCCGCCATCGTCGGCTCCCCGCCTAGCATCTGACAGACGGACGCTCTTTGGACCTTGCTTGCCGTATCTTGCCGCTCTCCAGCAACCAAAGACCATCAAGAGTGCGTAATCCCCTCTTTTATCTACCCCTCACATACCGGCCTTGTGTAATCTTACACGAGGACCCCGCACTTTCCTGTCTTATACTGTCATATTCCGCGCTCCTCGACAAACGACTAAACATGTCGTGCTCTTCGCAGTGACCCGGACGCAGAAGTTCAACAGCCGCGACCACCAGGCCGTTGCCGACGGCCTGCCTCGCCAACAGTTCGTCCCCAAGTTCTTCGGCAAGTCCGGTTTCGCCGACCAGGATCCCACCAAGACGAAGAAGAACGGTGGCGGCAAGGGCAACTGGTAAGTGCAATCGCCCTCCACCATCAATAATGTCAAGTGAGGGCGCATGCTGACACGCTATAATAACAGGGGCAGCATCGGCGGAGAGATATACGACGAAGACTTCAACTTCAACAAGACCCGCCGCCGGTCCAACAGCAGCTCCGTAGACAATCACATCCGAGAGTTCAAGACAAAGTGGGAGGTCAACGAGACGGAACCCGTCTTCGAGGAGGATGTCCACGGTCCCGAACATGACGAGGACGGCGCCAAGTCTGTGTCTTCTGAGACTGGTAGCACCAGCACTTAGATGGCCGCCCCGCATCGGGGAGTAAAGACTCGGCCCCCAAGAGTGGTCCGGTGATGACATTTCCGCATTTTCTTTACGTTTCCGGCGACGTGTTATTTCACATTTCACGTTGGGTTTGATTGAAGATGACCAACTACTGTTGAGTTCGGCTATGCTACCGGGGGATGGCTGGTGTTGGCCTGTGTATCTTATTTCCTATTCTGTTTCAGGGCTCTTACAGAAGCTGGCGCTTATGATGATGACGTATTCGACTATGAGCCGGGTGGAAGGAACGGGGTATCAAATGTACCATATATCAAACACGAAGCTCGCGGCAAGTATCATGTATCTACAACTATTGACTTGCTATCTTGATTTGATTTCAACACGCACACTTCGACGCTTGCACGCCTTCCATACGTGACCTGTGTAGACGGGTACCTCTATGTTAGCCGGAAGAGGCAACCGGAAGAGGCAACTGAGGGGTTTGCGCGCGCTAATGCAGCATGTCTATTGGGGGGGAAGGATGGCGTGAAGCTTCCGCGGTGATATCAGGAGGTTGTGGATCCTGCACTGCCGCCTTGGCACATATCTGGACGGGCACTGACACGAACGAAACAGCTCGTTTGATCTGGGTTAGAATGCCCCTCAGCGAGGACGATTCTCCATCCGACTCTTCCTTTCTCTGTCTACGGGCTTATGCTTTAACTTTGATCCCGCACGACTGATACCTGTTCCGGAGGCCGTGGAGTCCGGAGGACCGGAGCGCATAGGGGGAGAGGGGAAGGGGCTGCAGATACCGTTTGGAAGACATGATATTTGGGGGCCTGGCGATGGAATGCTGATGATCCCAATTTTTGTGAGGGAGGACTGGGCATAAGCAGCTAGGGATGGGGGCGCGTTTCGATTTGAGCTAGATGACGTCTTTCCGTTGTTTTTTGGGGGGCGGGGTTTTTTGCCCGTACTGTAAGGGGGTCACGGGCTACAAGGAGACACCCTCGTCTCTAATACCTCTACGCAAAATCCTGCTCTCGTCTCTTCATGTGAGACGGCAAGTCCGTACCCTCGTTCCATCCCCATTTTGAGAGGGAACTTCACACGAAAGACATGACTGGGGCAACAGATGGGAGGGAGAATGAACTTCCCCGGATTTCAAGGACCGGGGGTCTGAAGGGAGCTAGCTGGATCGAGCAGTCCTTCGTCAGCACTTTCTGCGGGGACGATGGCTCGAGCTTCCGCGGGTGGGCTCTGGGATGTGCGAATTGTATGTAGTTGGGTTAACGACACTGTCCTGTGTTTTCGTACTGTGCTTTGCTGCCAGTAGACAGCAAGGCTGATATTTTTCGATCGCAAAGAAACCATCGCTTCGAAGCCTTGTGAAGGACATTCATCCACGACCTCGTTCTGCGCACTTCTGACAGGGCTCTGCAACAAAAAAATTCAACGAATTACGAATATCGGGATCTTAAATACTTGGACAAGAACCACATAACCACTACGATGTCTATACGCGAAGAAATCTACGAATCCCTACCCTGTAGGCTATCCCGTCCCTCCACCTCTTGGCCTGGGCAACACCGCTAACCAACCCCAGACATCGACCCCGAGCCCACACAATCCGAATCACAAGCCGCTGAGGCCCTCATATCCGCCGAGCTTCCCCCCTCCAAACCTCCACACCCCTGCCTTCCCGCCTCAACAAGCCCCTCTTTCTCCCCCGCCATAACCAGTCTCCTCTCCACCCCGGAAAAGCTCTCCGCGATAGATACCTCCCGCTACAAGCCCCAGTCCGCCCTCGCCCCCGACGCCTCCCTAGATGAGACAGCCGACGCCCTCCGCCAGGCCTATATCCTCTCTGCGCACCTCTCCACTCGCGACCTAAACCTCGACCTCCTCTCCCGGCATGGCAAGAACGCCTGGCTCCTCCACAACTACCAGCTCGAGGCCACGCTGGGTGGGCTCGAGCGCGAGCTAGCGGCCCGGAAGGCGGAGGTGGACAGACTGGCGCTCGAGAGGCGGCGCGTGCAGGAAGGCGTGGCGGGCGAGATGAGGGGGCTGGAGGAGGCGTGGAAGAAAGGTGTGGGGAGCGTGCTGGAGACTGAGGTTGCCATTGAGGCGCTGAGGGGGGAGATTAAGGAGAGGTTGAGGCAGAGCGGTGCATAGGGAGAAGATGGATGTTGCGGATATGTCAAGATACCTAGAGAGGGACAGCGATTCAGTGGAGGAAACCGGAGCGCTGGATGCCCCTTCGGCAGAGGATTACGATACGGATAACGAGAACCTACGATGGGATTTTACATCAGTAACATAGAGCCACGGACTGGGCCCAATGACGAAGAAGAAGGACTGATATCATGAATCTCATAACGCCTTGTGACCCTTATGTAAACCCCCTACCTCGAGCACAACATCTGACAACGGACGCGAGAGGCGGAAATACGTACATGCGGTTTACAAGGTGTCCTGAACTACACCCATGGGCCGCCATCGTTTCCTCGCACCTTCTCTATCCTCCTTTTGCACACTGCACACAATACCACCCATTCTTTCCGTCCCCTTATCCCGACTAAGCTTTTTGCAGCGGGTCCATCTCCTCCACACCAGATTTCACCCCGACATACTTGGTACGCCTCATGATGCTCTCCACAGGCCCCAGCATTCTCTGGAATGCATTCTTCCCCAGAACGGCGACCTTGACGTCCGTCTTCGCGACAACGGTGGCGGCGCGCGGCTGGTCGTTGAGCAGAGCCAGCTCGCCAAAGAAATCGCCCTTCTGGTAGTGCTTAACCACGCCATCGACCCCGGACTTGTATGCCTCGGCTTCGCCGCTGGCCATCAAGTAAAAGGTCATGCCCGGATCGCCTTCTTTGAGGATAGTCTCTCCGGCAGAGAATTTAGACGACTCGAGGGCGTCGGCGATCTTGGACCGCTCGTAAGGCGTGAGAGATGCTAGGAGAGGTACTTCGGCGAGAAACTGCTCATACATGCGCCTCCTCGCAAAGGAAGACTCTAGCAGGATCTTGCGGAAAGTAACGCGGTCGAGGGCCCAGAGCGTGGACGTCGGCGAGGAGGAAACGACAGTCGCGGCCCGTGGGGCGTTGTACATGAGAGCGAGCTCTCCGAAGGAACCACCGGCGTTGATGGTGCCCACATGGTTCCCCAGTCCGTCCGGCCCGGGTTGTACACTCCCAGACGGATGCACGTAGACTTCGTAGGTGCCCTTCTCCACAATGTAGAAGTAATCGCCTACATCTCCTTGGACGATTACCTGTGGCGAGTCAGCTGCCGCTACTGGAACACCAGACCGCCCATCACCAATACATGAACCCGGCCTACCTTGATGCCCTTGGCAGGGATCGGCTTCTCAACCAATGCACCCAAAACCTGGGAGTACTGCTCATCATCCAGATGTGCGAATAGGAAGTTCTCTTTTAAAGCGGTCTTCAAGCGTACAAGCTGGTCTTGCGTCTTCTCGTGGAAGGGCGGAGTCCAATTGTCGGCCGTATCCGCACTGGGCTTCAGTGACTCGGCCGAGACCGAGGTCCGGCGACCAAAGTTGTATTGAGCCGGGTAGGACTCAGGGTTTGGTGGGCTTCGTGGTTCCGGCGGAAATGAATGGCTGTTGCCCTCGGGAGCGAATGCGAATGACGAGGAGTTGAACATGGCGTTATTACCTTGGCCAAAGCCAGGCGACGTTGGTGACGCCACAAGCTCAGATTCGTCTTCTTCCACGACACTTTGCATTGCGACGCCAGGACCCAGTCTCGATGGATCGCTTCCACCGAAGGGGTTCGCAAATGGGGAGGACATCCCTTCAAACGCAGGTATCTGCCGTTCGCGATAAGTGGCTACGGTCTGCTTATCGCTAACACCCTAGTCGTGGGCTTGTCCTTGGGGTGGTAACGCACGCGCGGTCAAAACTTCGGGAGTGCGTTATGAAAACCGAGTTTCGAGTTGGAGGTGTATCCGTCAAGACACGACAAGATATCGGAAGACAGTGGTGGCCGGGGGTGAAGGTATATTACCGGAAGCGACAGGTGACTGTTGGGAGCTGCGCGGAAGCTGGGAAAGCTGCGCAAGACTGAGAAGCGCGTATCGGTCGATATGTCGGAGAGCTTCTCTATTTCTCCTGTGACAACGTGGTAAGCATCCGGTAACATCCCCGTCGGCAAAGGCATCCTGCGTTTCACTACCACACTCAACGGTGCTGACGGTGGACGCTGGCATGAGGGAACGGGCCCTGGGGTGGGGGTGCTGGATGAGCACAGGGCCAAGATACATACCTGCCGGTTCAGAGTTTGGAGGTAGACGTCCCCGGAAGCACGTACTACTTTATTGCGGTCAGTTTCTAGCTTCGATAGGTGAAGATGAAAGAATTCTAGCGGGAGCGGTGCCAATTGGCGCAAGGAACTGCGGCAGAACAAGACCAAGTGTAGATGATTAATGGGGAAGCTAGGGCGGCCAGGGTGCGCGAGTTGTAGAGTGATCTGAAGATGCCGAATGCCACCGTTGCGCCACTAGGTAGAACGGGAAAGGGAAACGAACGTTTGCCTGGGGAGGAAAGGCTGCCTGCTTTAGGGTTCGCGCGTCGGCGCCTGACGTAAGGTGATCGTGATAGAGGGGGAGATGAACAAGCTGCAGCCCG
The DNA here is from genome assembly GCA_030271035.1 of Microascus cirrosus. Classification (NCBI taxonomy): domain Eukaryota; kingdom Fungi; phylum Ascomycota; class Sordariomycetes; order Microascales; family Microascaceae; genus Microascus; species Microascus cirrosus. The sequence continues at coordinate 2,166 of JAMBUN010000337.1, read as the reverse complement.
AAAGTGCAATGAAAAGTCAGGCCGGGTTCCGGGCTTGCGCTAAGGAAATCAATCGGAAGGCAGGGATGCAGGGCGTAGATGGAGAGGAGAACCAACGGCTGGGCAGTTCGAGAAGCGATGAAACAAAGCAAGGGACGAAAGCACAGGCCACTGGCCAGCACCAATCGCCCAGCTTGTGGCGGCATATGACGACACAGCAGAGGGCAGAGGATGGACGTCGCAGCCCCGCAGCCCGAGAGAAGATGAATGGATGGTGCTGGGTTTCTTGGCACTTACCTGATGATAAAAACCGCCGATGGTGATCTTTTTGGGTAGATGGGCGTCCAGGAAGGGCCGCCGCGCAACAGCTATTCGGGGGAGCTCCCTCGCGAGGCCGAAACGAGGGGGGGTGGTAGAGGCGTTTATGGTGGGGCACTTCAATTCCGCAACGCGAGGCTCACAGCACCGGATACAGGAGAAAACGGAAACGGCGTTCCTGAGCGGTGTCGCACGAACGGGAGAAAACTGTCCGTTTGCTGCGGACAAGGTTAAAAAGGGAAAGCTCGCTCGCCGGTCGAAGAATAGGTGATGGAGAAGGTCAGAATATGGCAAAGCTCTGCGCAGGTTGCCTTTTTTGAGACAGAGTTGACTAAGGGAGAAAGGGCGGAGCTATTGGTGCTCCAGGAAGGCAAGCAAGCTGCAGCGAGGGCAGAGGCGGGAGGTGCAGAGAAGCTTTGGGAGGGCGCTTGTGGTGGAGGGGGGAGCGCGTGTTTCTGATGTCACCGAAACGCAGCGAAGAACTGAAGCGAAGAGCTATGGGAAGCACGACAAGACCGGGAAAATGTGGTAAGAAATGTGGGTTTCCTGGTTCCTCCGTGATTTCCACTCAAAAGGGAGACGACGAAAGAAAGAGGACGGCCGCGGACGAAGAGAAGAAGGAAAGAGACGCTGGGCGGAGAGGGAAGGTGGGGGGTGGTGACGGCGCTGATCGTAGGTGCCCGCAAGGTCGCCGGACCCCGCAGCCAATCGAACAATTCTAGAAGAAGCATGGACCAATTCTCGAACCGTGCCTTGTAACCCTGCTGAGGGCTGGCTCCCTGCTTGCTTCCCGCATCCCCTGCACGGGGGCTGGCAATGAGAAATCTTCCGAAGTGCGGCAGGACTCTAGAAGCTTACGCGAAATTCTTTCGGGATTGCAATTTACATGACGGAGTCTTCTCGATCCTGTCGTGGAAGTCGCTCCTAGTTCATGCACGAATAGGCGCCTGCTGGCCTGCTCCTTCCCGATTTTACGCTCACTACGCGTCGTTCTTTCCCGACGTGCAGCAGATTGTTCCTGCCCAACCTTTTGAAACGGGTCTGTCGGGGTGAACGTGCTCCGTTTCCGTCCCAGGCCCTCTATTTAGCCTCGTAAGTGACCCGCTCAGCATGTCCCGGCAGGGCAAATGCCACGGAGGGCCAGTAAAGAAGAAGGGAAAAAAAAAAAAAAAGGAGCCTCCATACGGGCCCTGCTGGCGCCGGCTGCTGCAGTTTGACCCTTCCACAGGCTCTTCGCCCTGCCGGGGGTTGCCAACTGCCGAGAAACTCATCGCCAATATCAACAAGTGCGAAGGCGGGGTGGTAGGTCGGTTCGCGGGCATTCTGGCCGGCGCCACTGCGCTTCCCCAGACTTTCTCCGATGAATCTATGCTCTTTTTGCCCTTGCTACATGCTTGTTTTTCCAGCCCGCAGGTGAAAAGCCGATGGAGACCATCAGAGCGACCGTATTGGGTGTGGAGTGTGTGCGCGTTCTGCCTCAGCGCATGTACGGGATCGACCCCACCCAGCATTTTCCTCGTGCCCTCGGTGGATTGTCTCGGACTGTCTCGGCGGCGTGCTCGGCTCCCTCTCGACAGTTCCTGTGGTTTTCGTGTATGCATCGTCTATATTTGGTTCGAGCGAACGGACAGATAGGCAGGTGTCGCTGTGCCCCTACTTGCGGGAGATATCCCGCCCCGCACCTCATGAAACTCGCCGCGCGAAATGAGATGGAGATAACCCCCCTTTGCCCATGAAGATTTCTGGTCTCCCTCCCAACCGAGAGGTCTCAACCCACTCTTCTGCCGCTCTACGTCACACCGGCCCCGCGCCCCCGCTCGGGACCACCGGTCACAGCACTTTGGTAACGTCTCCAACGCCCCCCAGATC